>CAKOGP040001736.1:106274-209413 GCA_933822405.4 Cylindrotheca closterium | reverse complement strand
CATCACTGGCACCTGTTCCTATTGTAGGCAATCCATAGCCGACGTAGATTCGAGCTCAGTATACTCCAGAGGTGGCTAGAGCGTTGAGGCTCTCATTACAGCTACGGAGTTGATTATCTGACATTAAGTACTGAGCTTTTGGCTCTTTGTAATACGTCCAAGCGGCTGTCAGTAATGTGGGGAAGTTCCTCGATGATTGTTGCAAGGCATGAGATAAGTGATTGAAGTTGAAGCCCAAGGCGATGTTACTTTTGAGCCTTAAGTACGCCTAGAATTGTGACGCCTCATACTTCACATCCCTAATTGGAGTCCTACAACTGATTGCTGAAATCTCACTGTAATAAATCCAACTGCTGGATTTGAGACAAAGAATCAAACAACTTGCGCATGTGGTCAAATGGCGAACTCTGGAGGAAATGTTGTTCCCAAACCAACTTGTACCAAGCTGACTATACTCCTGACACTACTACGAAACGTTCTTGAACGGGTTCTTTGTGTGGGTCAATGGTGCTTTGGTGTACTGGATGGCAAAAGAGCAGACCTCTGTTGCCCCAGCAGTTTTGGAAGTGGCTTGAGCATTGAGACTTTGTTGTGAATGTCTTCTTGGCTTACTGTATGAGTTGAGGATGAAGGAATCCCTGTACTTGGCGCTACTTTTATCTCTGTTGATAACAAGTCTGTGTTTGCTATGACAGGAGGTATTCCCAACTCCCGAATGAAGAAGTCACAGTCCATTGCCCATCACTCATGAAAGTGACGTTGATTTGACTAATGACTGCTCTATGGCGAAGAATGAGCCTGCTTCACCAAGTCCATGGGCGGTAAATGATTGTATGTCAATGTATTGATGTGCTTGATATGTATCAATGTGTGATTTGATACGTATCTATGAAGAGGATCGATGTGTGATTTGATATATCTATGATATTGATCGGTGATTCAATATTTCTATGCTATCAAAAAAGATTGATGATTGATCCGATATATATATGATATTGATCAATGTGTGATTTGATATATCTATGATATTGATCGGTGATTCAATATTTCTATGTTTTGATATTTATCGATGTGTGATTCGATATGTATATGATATTGATCAATGTGTGATTTGATATATATCTATGATATTGATCGGTGATTCAATATTTCTATGTTTTGATATTTATCGATGTGTGATTCGATATGTCTATGATATTGATCGATGATTCGATATATCCATGTACTGGTGGATGTAGGTCTCCAGCCCTGACCGAACCACGTACCCTGTTTTGTTGAAATCCTTGTTTGTGAACTGTTTGTCCAACCTTTGAAACAAAGTCCTTGCCCCATTTGCAATCTGTTACGCTTTAGCGCGTTTCCAGCTTGAGAGGAGTGTTTTAAGGCCAGGCAGACATACCTGAGACTGGTTGGCTCGCTGACTGAAGCCGACAACACTAGCGATTTGTACGTGCGCGTGCGTACGTTGAGCGATAGTTTGCTTGGATGTTTTCACATCAACACAATTAATTTTAAGGCATCAAGGTTTTACGATTATCCTTTGAGGTCAATGCACATCCTTTAAACACGCGTGCCGCATGCGGACGGATGATTCTGATGATTCGAATTGATTCATTCGATCGAGGGTCTCATTCATTTCTCAAATCGCATGTTTCTGCAGAAATATAAAGAGAGAAGACGACACACGCAGTGTTACAGCAAAACACTGCAGGCGTATATACCAGTGATTCCACATTGTTGATATCATGAGCGTCACAATACCCTTTCGTTCACCAAGACATGCTGATATTGAGCAGCCACCACCACCACCAGTGGAAGACGGAACAGCCGTGACAATAGCTGCAGACAGTGCTGACAGCATTATCAACGACGCCCCCATTCCAGAGACATCCGAGCGTCATCGATTGGAGGGCCTTGGACCAGCATCCATGTGGAAGGCAGCCATTGTTGCTGTTCTGATCATTATTTGTAGCAATATACTGACAACATGGTTGGTGGTCACGCGTACTAGGTCTACGGTTGTTACGGTCTCCACCCGCAATCGACCCTTGTTCCCAAAAGACAACAGCACCAGCATAATTACCATACCACAAGATGAAATGAAATACCTTCAGCAACAATACAAAGAGGGTTACGTGATTATATTCGAAGGGAGCTGTCAATACACGAGTAACTACGACGGCATGTACACCTTGCCGGTCTCGATGTATTCCACAGAACTGTACTGGGTTATTCAGAATAATAATCAGGATGATTTATACGAGTATCATAACATCCGAAAGTTGAGCGATGGGACAGTCGCTTTGGGATTTCGGTGTACTAAACCCCTGTCGAGTTGTCAATTAATGTCAGAAACGGTCTGCAAACAAGCGTTGGAAGCTACCTAGTCATTCATCATTGCAAGCCAATGATGCATGAGAGCTTCAATCTTTAGTAGACTATAGTAGAAATAATTGGAAATAGATGAATAACGTTTGTTTGATAGCATTACTTGTAGCATAGCCACTACTAGTAGATTGTATACACATTTGTGTGATAAGTGTGCGACAGCAGGCAGGTATAGTAGGTAGTGTGACATGTTGTGTGAAAGGCTGACCTGACAGGACAATAGCCTCTTTCACAGATATAGCGCTCATGTTTGTGTTTGTGGGTGTGTGTTGTTTCGCCTCATCATATATATAAAAGGCAGCACGATTGTCAGAAAAAGTAGTATAGCAACAATTTACATTGCTTCCTTTCTCTTCTGATCATCATCATTATCATCATCATGATCATTATTGCAGACAGACTCCGCATAGCCAATCGTAAAAGTCTGGTGACGCCGGTTGTTCTTCCCAAATTTCTTGCTGTTGTCGATTCCAAGCTTCTTGTTCTTGTTGCAAGCAGCTAACTTCTTCCAATCGGCGCTGATCCAATTCACGATAGAGCCAATGGGTATAGTCGGATCGATGTTGCAAGTTAAGAGTCAGTTTCCCAGCATTCCCAAAGGGCATGGTCAACGACCACGATTTGAAATTCGTGGCCGTCGGCTGGGCAATCAAACTGGCCAGCGGCAACGTCATGCTGGCGGATAATCGGGACGAAGACGACCTTCGTTTTTGCTTTTCAAAGAGACGGATTTCGAGATTCAACAAGGAGGGATCCAAATCGTTCCTTTTTTCTTCGTCGTCACCATTGTATTCCTCAATGGTCTCGAGGTTGGAATTAGTAGCGTTATTTTGATTCGTCGCCTGTTGTGGAACCTCCCATACCATGGATGGTCGTTTGGGTACAAATCGTTTCTTGTCTTTGGAATATTCGAGTATGGCCATTTCGGAATGGCCCGCAAAAGTGACATTCATGGACCATTTTTGCTTTGGGTGAATCCCCGTGACGGATTGGATTTGCAAAGTAATGATACTGGGTGCAAAGGAATCTGGCGGTTCGATCCGATAAGGTTCCGAGACAAAGACCACTTCCGTTCCCGACACCCGTTGATAAATGGCATGATTCGCCCCACCAATTCCATTCTGGGATGCAGTGACGATAAAGGGTGTAGCATCCAATTCACTCTTTTGGATTTGAATCGCTTGAATGGTGCTCGTTTGTTGTTGGGCCACCTTGTAAAAGGACTCGTGGCACATTTTGCGCAAACACACAAATCGAACCTTGCCCGTCTTGCGGTCCCATCGCAACAACAAACCATATTGCAAGGACAAAAAGCCCAATTTCATTTCAATCATGGACCTCGTTTCAATAAAGCTGGGTGTTTCTTGAGAAATTTTGGCATCTCTCTTGAGGAGAGACGATTTGCGTTCATTGCCTCGTACTTGAATGACCAATTTCATCTTGTCCCTTAATTTCTCCAGGGTCGCATCCTTGCCTTCGGCGCAAATATTGCTCCCCAGCGCTACTCCCCGACCCTTGTCCTTTTGGAGTTGGGCATGTGGATGCACAAAGGAAATGGGTTCGGGCAATCGTTTCTGGATCAGTCCATCCAAATGGATTTCGCCTTTGGAGGGCTTTTGAAAGTCTGACGAAAACAATTCTGGATTGTATTGTCGGTTGTACGCCTCAATGGGAGCCACACGTTTGCGTCTTGGGGAAATTTTGTGAAAGTAGGGTATCCTCCGTTCCTTCTTTTTCGGAGGAGGCGTTGCCGACTTGTCCTTTTCGGAAGTAGTACTGGGCGTTATCGATGAAGTACTGATGGGATTCAAAGAGGCTGTAGAATTATTCGACACAATTGAGGTGTCATCCGCATGCAACAGATCATCTTCGGCATTGTTGCTGTCAAAACTAGTAGCTTCTTCCAAATCGGATATCCCAGTGCTGCTATAGGCCAACTCTTGCGAATAATCTTGCAACAGGAGTTGTTCTTTCAATAAGGATTCAAAAAATTCTTCGTGCATCTGACAGTAATCCCGTCGATCATCGGTAATGCCCTTGTTGGAAGCGTTTCGATCCTTACCAAGTTCCGCCAGTGCCTTTCCCAAGAAACCTTCATTCTGTGCATCGCAACCAAAGAAATCAATGGAATGTTCCACCCAATTCATCCAATGCGCAGTGGGAGCATCCAAACATCTCGCTGCCGGATTCGATCGAAAGCCATCGTCGTAATACGCACGTTGTGAATTATTGCGAGTAGTAGAAGAACCATTCTTATCATGAATCGATGAATTGCTATTGGATCGACGATGTCGAGTTCTTCTTCTGGTTGGATTGTAGAATATCGACGATACCACCATGTTTGTCGTGCTGCTTGTGTTTCTGGCGTTAGTGTCGTTGTTTGGACTAATGGCCTTGCTGGGAATCTTGGAATTCAGAGGTCTGCCGCTATTAGAATTCAGAGAAACGTCACTGTCATCATAACTATGGCTTCCATACTGCCGCAGGACCCTCAGTCGTGACGGCGAGTTCATCATGGTGACTTGTGGCTTCGTGCCTTAGGTTTCAAACACTGAGGAATCCGATGTATGCGTTGTTCTTGGTGGGACTTGATCGGTTGGTTGCGCCTTATTATTATAATAGACAAAAGTCAACGTCCGCTGATGAATTCGAAACACCTCTCTAAAAGCCAAGCTCAAGCCTTTATCACTCAGCAGTGGCAATGTAGGAGCAAACTAAAAGTGCTTTTGTGGATTGAAGGAGGATGGAACACCACTTAATTGTGACACTTTCAGTCACTGGAAACTTTCTAAATGTTGTCCTGAATTTTTGGCCATGGAGTTTCCATGCGGCCAATGGTTTGTGGAGGTTTCTGATAGGAGCTTGTTTAGTGTCAACTTTATCCGATGCGGTCCAGCTTTTTATCCGTTGGTTCAGTACGAAACTACATATGATCGGCATGCGTCCTTTCCCAACTGACGCGTGACACCAATACCTTGGTATGCATTTCTACGCAACTTAATTTTTGATCGACCCAATGACACGCTTTGCAAGAGTCAAAACCGTTGGGAGTCGATACGAAGCTGGCATGTCCATAAATCGCTTTGTCACAACAGGACTACTACTTGGTCACAGGATTGAGTCCCGCTTAGGTTTGAAAGACGCGAGAGTAAATAATTTAGCTTGGCCTACTACAGTTGGTACCATTCATTCTGTCACGTACACCCTTTCATCGGCGTTATCACATTGTAGTTCATATAGCAAATGTACCACACTGCAGTTTCGATAGAGTCACTTTATGCATTCTTAGCTTTTAATACATTTATCTATTCTTTCTTGAGAGCTTTGAAGACGTCGTTTCCACCACTTTCCTGTTCTGATGGATCCTCATGATCGTCCAATGTAGTCATGGCAGCGTCATATTGCGGGCCTAACGATAGCAATTGAGTGAGCTTGTTCCAAGTGGGTGCAATCGCATCTTGTCCGAACCAGACAAAGGGATGCTTCATGGAACTCGAAACCAATCCAGTATGCTTCAACGTGGTCCATATTATGGCCGTCATGACCAATCCAAATCGAAGATTGTCCGTCCCGGAATAGGATGCGCAATGATGCTCACGCAATTCATTGCCAATATTCTCGTACCAACCCATGTTGCAGGAAAAGACGGCAAAATACCACCACAATACCGAATGAAGAAATGTATTCCAAAATCCAACTTCCATGGCACTGATACTAGGCCCACTGATAGGATCTTCTGGTTTCAATCCTTGGATCATGCTTCGTTCCCCGTAACGGATCCAACTACCACCGACGCCCGCCAACATTCCACCCATCAGGGGCGCCGTCACTTGATTCTTCAACTCGCGGGACGCTCGACCAATTCTACCGGGTGGTGTGGTAATCCCGTCCACCGCTTCCCAAAGGTTCAAGAAATATCGCCAAAAGGATGTCGGATCCATGTATTCTTGATAACACCAATCGTATGGACAATACCAAACTAGCATGTAACATATGGTATGACAGGCTAGAATCCGTGGGTGTCCCAATGCCGTGATCGGCAGTCCCAACAACCAATCCGATACAATGGATCCACCAAAACCATAACACAAAAAGGTCCAAGTAAAGGAAGATATCGGATGTACTCGTGGTTTCACTTTTTGCATGGATTCTCCGTTCGTATCGTCTCGTGGTTTCTTTCGAAATTGGTATCTCAACGACCGTTGTTCCAATTCATTTCGGTAGGCACAAGAGGCCACGATGCAGTGGGAAATGACAATCATATACGGGTAAGAGGTCCGAGTGTATAGAATGGTCGACAATAATGGAATCCAAATGACATTCATCAGTGGATACGAAATGGCCAGGACCGTTGCCCACACTGCATAATTGTTTCCCCTTTCTCTTCCAAGGATTTTGTTCTTGAAGAGTAAGAAGAAAATTATCAGCGCCAGCAACACAAGTTCTTCCACTGGCGCTCCCGTTATATCATTGTTCAATTCGACTCCATGAAAGATCCATTTGGATGGCAAATCTTCTTGGATGGCGGTTCGGTAGTTGTCGGAAAAATGAGATGCCGACGATGATCTGCCTTTGAATAATTTTCCAAACGGCATTCTTCTTTGTTTGTTTATTGTTTGGGCGCTTTCTGTGTATGAAAAAATAGGCGTTGGATTATCCTTGATCAGCGCTTTCAGTTACTACTTTGATTCGGTGTTTGCTTCTACTCTTTGTTTTGTATTTCTCACATGAAGTGATTGATGTAATGATGCTGATGAGGAGATGCGATGATACGTCGTCGGTTGGAGTTGACGATCGATGACGTCTGAAAAAATCTTTGTTGATTCCCGATGAAGGCCAGACGACGATATGCCGGTGACCTTCACACTTCAGTCACATCATCCATACCGGTAGATGATATGGTGTAATATCCATTCCCCTTCTTCGTCATATGATATATTTCCTTGCTCCAACTTGTGCCTCTTCACATTAGCGTATGATGAAAACTTCCTCAACACGGCAGCAGTCCTAATCATGCGGTAGAAGCAGATCAATCGTCATGATTTTTGTTTCCCCTCATTGTACTAGAACGCAAAAACAACATTTATAATTATCTCCTATTCATGCGCTTCCATTCTACCTGTCTCTTGAGTCAGCAGAGCTATTATCAAGCAACTATTTGCCTTTAAAACAATTGCAGCGACATCACCAAGGTGAAGATGAGGCAAAGGCGACCACTCCAAAAAGCCGATGGTACACAAGACGCGGAATTTGGAGCTGAAGTGAATGAAACTGTAGGGGTGGAAGTTGGAACTGGAGTAGGAGTCAATGTTGGAACCGAACTGGGAGTCAATGTTGGAACTGGAGTAGGACTCGATGTTGGAACTGGCGTAGGACTCGATGTTGGAACTGGAGTAGGACTCGTTGTTGGAACCAAACTGGGTGGCGATGTTGGAACCGGAGTAGGAGTAGAACTCGGTGCAGAACTTGCGAAGGCAGTTGGCTCGTTGGCAAATGGAATCTCACAGGAGCACCCATCCACTAAAGACTCCGCGGTTTCAGATTCGTTTTCGAACGTCTCCACAGATTGGACAAGAGAACAAAGATCTGGAAGGCAGTTGCTTGTGGCAGTGTCACATCTCCACACACAGCTTCCTCCTCTTAATTCACAATCCTCTGAACTTGACGCACAAACTCCACCAGATTGCAATGGCTCCGTATATATTTCGCTTTGTGCAAAGGAGACATCTCCAGTAGAAGTGACGTCGAAGACGCAGTTTTCATTGAGCACATCGTCGAGGATATTCGCGCAGGCAGTTCTGGCAAGTTCGAGTGTTGCGACATCTGGCTCCGGTCGAGGACCTGGTTCGCGGCATGAACTCTGTGCAGCTTCACGAAAGAGTTGTAGGTCCCCTTTGCTTGCATTGATCTCCCATTCCATGGCGAACTCCGTTGTGTTCTCGAATACAGAAAGACCGTCGCGTCCGATGAGCGGCAATCGGTCCCATTTGCCACTCATGCCATTAGAGTCGCGAAAGTCGGAACCATGACCGTGAACTTGGAGGTTGAGAACCGTTCCAAATTGAGAGAGTTGAATGAATTGACCGCCTGAAAGCTGAAGCGAACCAACCCCTGAGCTGCTTACTGAGAAGGGAAATGAACCTGCCAAAGCCACAGGCGGTGCGCCAGAGGCCAATGATTCGCCATTCAAATAGTAGTATGCATTATCATCCATTTCCAAGGTGTCATTCCCAATGCGCATGGCAATGCCTGAAAGTGACGACCAGTGTCGGCGTCCTAAGGATTTTGTGCGAATGTGGATCTCCACAAGCGCATTGCGAAGGAACACCATATCGCAAACTCCATGATAGGCGTAGCAATTCTCATTGAAAGTGCAAAAGTGCGGATCTGGTGCGAGCAAAGACCGAGAGTGTTGGATACGTATTTTTTACAGCATACAACACACTGCACTTTTTACTTACCGAGATATGCCTTCGAAATTCCGAAGTCGTTCGGACCAAGCACTTCTTTGATTCCGTGGTCCGATCGGAGAGTCTTCCATATCAAAGTCTCAAGATTCCCTGCGTCCACCTTTAGGCCAAATCGTTCAAAAAGACACAAGTCTTGTGCAAGCGAGTAGGCCCCACGAATTTCACCCCAGACAGGAATGGCATCCAACCCAAACTCAACTGCTGCTTCCGCTATTGGACGACCTTGAAGAAGCACTTCATTGGCAAATACGCCCAAGCCAATGAACCTTCCAACAACCGGTAGCTTAGAAGCCCGTTTCAAAGCTTTGCAAGGGTTGAATCGCCCGCTACTGCAGGGATTAATTTTGGCACGGGATCGAGCTCTCGAATCCAGTTCTTCAAGCATTCGAACTTTGTATTCTCTGTACTTTTTGTTGTTCCACTGGTTGTAGCTGTAGTCAGGATTTGGAATGCCTGCATCAAGCATTTGTCTAACTTTTGGATCTGCTGTGATTTCCTGAAATCCTTGGGTCAGAACTTCATTTTTGACAGGGAGTCTTCCATTTTTGTCTCTGAAATCAACGACCCAACCGTCCCACATTTTGTTCAATTCAAGCGGCTTGACGATCGCATTCTTGCCTCTGTGGTCTTCCCGTCGCAACAATACTCCAAATTGCTTGGATTCAATGCGGTTGAGAAAGTTCCTATCAAGGCCATCGATCTTATAAGCATTCTTCCCGCTGCCAAACACACCTTGAGGGACTATGTGTTGATACTCAATCGGCAAAGGTGCACTTCTTAGCCTTCGGGCCCTTAACTCGCCATCGCTATCGACCACGTCGTCCAAAGTATCATCCTCTGTATAATATTCGACATCCTCAAAGCCTAAAATGTCGATGTCTACCTCGACTGTCTGGTCGGTTCCGTTGTAGGAGGCCGAGAAAAAGATAGTGTCACCAGCGATGGTTCTGGATTCGATTGCGAAGGCGTCATACTGAATTCCTATCCAGGTAGGGACATAGCGAAGGGTCGTGCCATTAAAGACGATTCGCCCAAAGGCAGGTTGGGCAAGGATGGTTGCATTATCAAAATTGAAGATGGGCACTCCTGGGATGCTCGACGACAGGGGGAATTCAATTGCATCGTCGGGGAGACAATCCTCGTTCTGTCCACAATCATCATCGAGAATGGATCCAATCGAAGGAAAGGAACAGAATAAGCCGTCCTCATTCGTGACTACCACTTTGGAGCTCCTGAAATCCGTTGACTCTGAGAGGTAATCAATCGACAGGTCAATCTCCATCGTTTCGTCACCTCTCTGGGCAGTATAGGTCAACGAAACGTCCGCAGAAGGTGGATTCAACGCTACTGAAGTTATATTGGACACCGAATTGGAAGCTTGTAACATGATGATACCATCCTCAGTCACGTCCTTCACCTCACAAAGAGGAGGGCTGGTCTCGATTGAAGGTGCACTTGGAGGATTTGAAGGGGACTGAGAATGACCGCTCGGAGAAGCTGAAGGCGATTCGGTAGGATTTGTAGAGGGTCTCGCGGAGGGTGTATCAGTGGGGATTGCAGAAGGGTTTTCTGTTTGCCGTGTGAGCCCGCTGTACCGCACTCTGTCTTGAGAGAGATTGTAATAACAGAAGCTGCCAGTTATATCAAATGATCCTGTTACATTCAACTCCAGCTGGCCATTCACAAAGGCCAACATGCCCTCGCTTGAAACTTCAAACCGAAACTGGTATGTCGTATCATAGTCCCATCCAATGCTGGCATAGTTGATACCACGTTGAATCTCTGTCACGCCACCAGCATCATTGCATGAGGCCAAGTTGGTATGTTCCCAAAACTCATCCCAAACGGGTATCCCCTTTATCTCTGATATGGCGAATCCAACGGACCCTGTTCCAGAATTGCCTCTACAGTATCGATCGCTAAAGGGAAGCGCCTGGGATCTCTTCTTCCAGTCGACCAAATGCCAATTGGCATCCAAATTCATGTTGTCTCCAATGTTATACCCAAAAGCAAATCCAATGAAATCATCGTCGGAACGGCCACCACTTGCCACCATGATTTCACCTTCCAAGTTGGAACCAGTAGCAGGAAAGTCACTGCAAAAAAGGGAGGCGCCCCCATTCACGCTCTGGGAGACGCTCAATCCATCTTCTCTGACTTGCCAGTTCGAAGGACTCCATTTGCTTTCATAGGCTTGCACTGTCCAGTTGCAGAGATCCACAGACATGATAATAGGCAATGAAAAAGGTGAGACTTTGCTGAATTGACTTGTTTGAAGACTGTTCAACCAAGTATTTCTGTTTTATGATGCTCATCATATTGCTTGAACGTTTGTTTCGGTCTCAGTCGCGTAGTGTACATGTAGAATACTGTTCACACAGTCGCGTTTCAAACGCGCGCGGGAAGAAAAGACTTTGGGTCGAGGGACAGACGCCTTGGCCGGCCTGTCGTGCCCCGCTCACGCTTATTTGGCGATATGATTTGATATCGCCAAACCAAAAAATAATCGTTCGTTCTGCACATCATCATCAATCTTGACGACTGCTACTATTCAACAAATCAATTACTACTTCCTTCCTAATAGTATTCACCAACAAACGCATTCTACCTATTTGGAACTATAAAACTACAAAATGGGAAATCAGGCAAGCACACACAATCCCGAATTGATTGATACCAGTCTCGAAGATTGGTATGGCGGCGGGGGTGGAGGACGAGGAGGTTCTTCCAAGTCTCGTCGTCACTATGATGGCGATGACGACTGGGCGCCTTCTTCCAGGGCTCCACGATCCCCAAAGACTCCGACTGCACTGAGATCACCCAAGACATCCATGTATGACGAAGATGTCCGGGATCCAATTGCATCGGCCAAGCCTTCGAATATCTTTCGCCCCAATTTGGAACCATTGGTCCAGGCGACTGCAGCCGTCTTTCACATGACTTCTATGGACCAGAATGAAGAGAACGCTGATTGGAGTCTGCCAGCACGAGGTGCCGACCCGGATGATGTATCTGTCTCGGACCGATCGGCTGCCGTCTTTGAACATTTGGAACAACAAGCACGAAAGGGAAATCACAAGCCATTTGTCAAGCTCTTGGAAACAGCTACTGTTGTCTCTCAGCTTTTAATGGGATCCCATTCAGAAGCTTCCGAAGAAGTCGAGCGGCCTCCTGTTCAATCTGCCTCTTCCGATAGCAGTGACGAAGATAGTGATGATGACAGCGATGACGACGACAGCAGTGCCGAAGGCAGTGTAACTTCCGAACAGTCCGCAGTAGGAGCCGTAGGAGACAACATCTTCAATCGATTGGGCAGTACTGATATCATCGACCTAGAAAGTGCGAATGCGGGAGATGTCTTTGATCTTCTTGACAGGGTCAGTGTTGATGGAAACGATGTCAAGGATTTTTCCTCTGCCGTCTTTGGCATGCTTGAAGACGCCAAGTCCTTTTCCAATCAACCCCCGGAGGAACGCAAAGTCAATATCTTCCGCATGCTCGAAGAAAATGACATGCTAAGTCCCCGTGAAACAGAATCGGAAATGCGGGACGATATACCTCAAGACCGGGAGGCTGTAGAGGGCCGCGAAGAAAGTCCTGAAATGACTGACAAAGAAGATGGTATCAGCGTTTTGGAAACCCCAGATGTCGACACCGTAGATGGCAAGCGTAGTGTCCAAATCAAGAACATGGAAGGCGATCCAATTGATCTAGCCTTTGTCCAAGACTTTGATGAAGCCTTTAATGAATTCATGGGACACCATCCCAAGTTTCTCTTGAAGAGTCCAGAATTGGTCCACAATATCCGCATTACCAAACTACAAAAGCTTTTAGCCTTTATGAATGCCAAAGAGAAGAGCACCGCCGCTGAGCTGGGCGAACTTGACGGGAAGAAGAAGAAAATGGAGGATGAATATCATTTGCGCTTGCGAAAAGCTGCTACGGCCAAGGCAGCCAGACAAATTTACTTTCAATCCGAGTTGGAGAAGGTTGCTCATGTTTCCAATACCCTTGAGGCAAAGTTCAAGTGGGCAGTCGTGTCGTCCGCCGAGGCTCGTACAAAGAAGCACCACATGATGCGTCAAGATTTTGCCGCAGAGAAGCCAGATGAGTGTCGAGACCAACTTCTCGAACGGCTTCCAAAGGATGTTCCCGGTCAGAGTATTCTGGCTGTCATTCGTGACGATGGCATTCCTTCTACCATGACAGCTGCCGAAAAGGGCCTTGAAATCAGAAAGCTACAAATGAAGATTGCCTTTTTGGCCAGCGAGGTGAAGATATGGCAATCGAAACTCGAAGTGATGGAGGAAGAAAAGAAAAAGGTCGCTTGGGTCGAAAACATTTTGCAACAGCTCACTTCGAAGCAATTGGCTCGACTTCGGGGACGGCACCAGAGAAAGACTGGCATCCAATTGGCCTAAACAGACAGTATTATCTTGAACAGTCCAAGCAAACCATCAGTCTCCTGTGTGACTAGGCGCACATCATATCACTGCTGCGCCCCTTGAGATTACCATCGAATGAATGAAGAATGAATCAATAGTTTTGAACAAGTTGTAAAGTAGCCCGACAGTAGCATGCATATATGTATACCATGAGAATATACAATGAGTCACGTTCTTGTTTTTTTACCTTTAGGAACTATGCCAATATATCTGCCATCCTCATTCAAACATCCAAAAAATTGCAAGCGCACGTGTCAGTTGAAGAAAAAGGTTGTGTGTTGTGAGACCCAACGAAGGATTGGACCCAACGTCAAGAATGAATGGGCTGAGTAGGAGCTGGTTCATCACAACATACAGCCCGGCAAAGAGCAACTACTAGGAGGGCACAGTAAAGGACCATACATATGGGATGGACTCGCAAATGCTCGAAACGAAAGGTGACCAAAGCCTCTTCGAGAAGTGAATCCGTGTCTAGAGGAGGTGCTTGGCTTGGGATGGATAAAGGATGTCTCTCAAGTTCCAGTGGTCCTCAGCGTAGTAGCCTTAGAATTCATTATTTTGGAAAGCATTTCTTCTCTTCTCTTTGACTTTTGCATGGTGGTTTTGGGGTCGAATGAATGATTTGATCTGATCGAGATTGGCGGCAAAAAGCAATGAGGTGCTGGTCGTTGGCCTTAGACGAATACCAGCAAAAAGGCAAACAAGAAGAAGCATTCAAGACGGCAGCGCCACTTTATAAAATTATTAGGATATTCATAAAAATACCTGCTTTCTTTGATAGTATCTGGTTATTGCAAATTGCAAGGGTGGCAACGACGGTCTCTTTTATTGCATTTCGTATAAAATGTTTCGTTTTTCTTTGTTGCAAAACTAAGTATGTACTTTGAAAGATCAAGTGACATGATGTGACACACATATTATTGACACGCGCGTATGCACGTGTCACCTCCATCAATTGCATGAGATCAATGACGATGTCGGAAGATGATGATAATGAAGGCTTGACAGTTGCCGCATATGTACCGGTACATGCTCATCGTGATATCACATTGAGAGAATGTATCTTTCCCCGCATAAAGATATGATTGATTTCGCTGTCAAATTTGCGAACCACATGAAAATATTACTGAAGACGACTGACTGACTCGTGATCCTATTAAAACCGCGTATTTCATCAATCCCGCGAGCATAAATACGAATCTGTGAGGAGACTTATTTTATTCTTTGTGATTGATTGATTGATTGATTCTCTCCCATACTACACAATATAATATCCCAACAACAACAATATTGCTAGGCCCACCATGGATAAAGTCTATGATGAATCGCCACATCTGCCCGGTACGGGCGAAGTGGTGAAGCAACAACAGCTGAACGACGAGGAATCACCATCGTCAACGCCGATCAAAGAAAAAGAACCTCATTCTCAATCCCAAAAAACTTGGTACCGCCTTGTCGTCATCATCTTTCTGCTATTCATCGCCCTGTGCATTTTCATAGGATTGTACGTCAAGGAGCTGAATAGTAAAGTTGATGAGAAGGCTGCTGTCGATTCTGTCGATTCGAATCCTAGCAATCCTCCATCTGAAGATCATGATGAACCATCGCCAATAGAGGATGAGAACGACGATACGATTGGAGAACCGAATAATAATCCATTCCGTGATGATCCAAAGCTAGCAAGGCTGTATTCAGCGCTATCACCAGTGGCGTCCCCTACCTTCTATATGGCGAATGAAACAGTAAATAACACCATGTCCGAGTACAAGGCTTGGAAGTGGCTCTCCGAAGATGATTTCAGTTCCGACACGCTTGACGATTCCACTCCTGATTGGAAGATCATAGAGCGTTATGCTCTCGCCGTATTCTATTATGCTACGAATGGAGAAGGCTGGATCAATCAATACAACTTTCTCTCCAATTCCTCTGTTTGCAATTGGAGTGGAAGCTCGACCTTTCACTTTGGGGTTCGGTTCTGTTCGGAAGGTTCGGTCTCAATGCTGCAACTCCCATCGAACAACCTCGAAGGAAGTCTACCAGCGAGCATCAAACTCCTTTCCAACCTGTATTCACTTGATCTGCCCCAGAATCGCATCGAAGGGACGATTCCGTTGGAAATATCCGAATTGTCCAAGCTTTCCAGCCGGTTGGACTTGTCGTACAATCGTTTGGTTGGTAGCATTCCGCCGTCCTTAGGTGGAAGGATGAGGAATCTTGACGAGCTCTTGCTGCAGTACAATCGCCTGGAGGGAGAAATCCCCGATGAGCTCGTATTGGCCCTGACCAGCTTGACAACCCTGAACCTTGCTTCGAACCTTCTCACTTCAACGATTCCGGAGCATATTGGTCGGCTGACATTGCTTCAAGACCTACGATTGAATGATAACAGACTGACCGGAGAAATACCTGCGTCCATCGGTTTCTGTAGACAGATTCACAAGCTCCATTTGGAACAGAACCAATTGAGTGGAGACATTCCGGAGACATTGCAAAATCTTAAGAACGATGGTAAGAGAATGGAACATCATGTTCCTCTCCTTCTTTCCTTCATGTCATCAATACATAACTCACGCGCTTTTGTTATTCCCTCTCTATAATAGATGCACACAGTTTCAATCTTTATCTTCATACCAACAACTTTACTGCTGGGGCAAGCATGGAATTTCTCTGTCAAGAACGAGGACTTTGCAGTACGAATATGGGATGCTCCTCCGATTGCAACGTCGAGTGTAGTTGCTGCCGACGATGTTATGCCAGTGGAGTTGCCATGTGCGCCAAAGTGTCTCCCAATTTGGAAAATGGGTGCCGGATGATAATGGACGACAACTTGAACAAACAATCCTCAGTATTGCAGGCCAAGAATATTGACGATGGTTCCAATACCTACTTGCTTTATGACACTGATTTCCCATTTGTGGTTACGGACAAAATCAACATTGATAGCGAGGATAGTGCCTACTCTGTGTATGGATCGATTCCATCGAATGGCGGGCCTATTACTTACAACCCTCAAATTGGTGTTCCAGCTGTCACGTGTCAGGAACTCATGACGGACGATTGGTATAAAATGAGAGACGACTCGCAGTTGCGCTTCATGGAGGTGCCCGACTATCCGTGTACTGAATTTGGAAAGAGAATAATCTACCGCCTCATTATGGAATGGCTGTATTTTGGATAAGATAACTTTATATTAGTCTTTGTGCAGTGTTTATAGTAAATCATTGTCTTTTGTGTCCTCATCATTACTTGAAATGGCATTCCACCGCTTGGTCGATGGAAATCGCATTCTTCAATCGTTTGACCACTTGTTCTAAAACAAAGGCTTTTGGAGACAGACTGTCCTCAGACCCAGCTGCTGACGCAACTGCTTGCTGTGTCCATGGCACGGCATGAAGTGGCGTATAACAAATGGAAATTCCCTTCGCAAACTGCAGGTGCTCCCGAAGCTCGAGTTCCAATTCCATGCTCCTCCTGGAATACTGATCGAGCTCTGCCATCGAAATAAAAGTAGACGGTGTTTCCTGGCCATCCTCTGGTGGATGGTAATTACCATTGTCGCCTGCTTTATCTACGCTAGCTTGGATTTTGACCACGATATGTTCCACTTCCTCGACAATGTCCATCCGACCAGTTAACTGAGCAACGGTCTTGATGAGAAGAAAGTACTGTCCAAGCTATTATTTGAGGAAGAATGAATGAATGAATAAATGAAATGTGAGAACTAGTTATTCCTACTGCCAACATCAAGCACAAGCCCACATGGTCAAAATTGTATCTTACCTTGGACGTGGCATAGGTAAAGTTGTATTCCGAAATCTTGTAGGATGGAATCTGGAGACTTTGGTTCAAAAGCTCTACGTGAGAAGCAGGATAGTCACTGGGCAACGTTGCATCTGTTCCTGTCAGCACCACCCTCCAATCACAAGCATCATTTCGTGTGTTGCCATCCTTCTCGGTTGTCATGAATTTCTCCAAGGCTAGGCAAAAGTTATTGGCACCCTGAAGATTTCGACGGAACGGGTTTACTCCTTTGTGCTGTCCCAATGTCAAGTAGAGTGTCAAACCTGGTTTGTCACCTCCTTTCTTTGCTTCATTTCCAGCCATTTCGAGAATTTGCCCAAACTCTGCAGAGCCCAAACTGGTATCGGCATGGTCTAGATTTTGCAAAGCAACATGTCTACAGTTGATTGGCATATCATGGGAAACATTGGACCTTGACACCGTGATCACCGCCGTCTCATCCTTCCCATCACTGAGCTTATTGACCAGACGTTCTGATATCGATCGTGGTTTCCCTTCAGCTGGATATTTTCCACCAAAAACGATTGAAACATCGGTGGTTGATGATGTGGTTTTTGGAGTCGTAGTTTCAGGAGACTTTGACTTCAAATAGGCTTGATAGTCGGGATCTTCAGATTCTTGTACTGATAGTTGAGCATTCAAGGCATCAAAGAATGTCTGTACCTGTGGTAACAGCGAATCTACACTCTGAGATGAATCATCATCATCAGAGTCTGTGGAGGCGAAGTGTTGAAGCACTTTGTAGATTGGCTCATTTGTCACTCTCCAATAAGCTAGCGTCTTTGGATTCTGACTTCTTATGTCCTGAATCAGGGTGTCTAGGTGATCTGTAGCCTGCTTCATTATTTAGGACCTTTGTTCATCAACTGTGGGGAGTCAAGTCGTTAGAGTACTGTACCTATACCGCCGGTATGATATGCGATCGTGACGATGCGAGTTCTACAACACTCAATATGAAATCACACTGTACGACACTGTGTACGATATGCTGTTTTTGACGTCATATACTACTGAATGATAGGGTGAAACATAAAAAGGGGAGAAGATTATAATGGGGTGGAGTAATTGGGTGGAGTAAAGGGGAGATATTCTGATCGTTGCATTTTGGGGGGAAGGAATTTAAAATGACACAATGTGGTTTGGGTTTGTATCATACCGGTACTGTAGTTTTGTTGTTTTGGTGATCACTTGACAGGCCACTCATCATATTTTACTGAATTCAGATGAAAATCTGATACCCGGCTCAAACCCAACTGACACTGGGCTACTAACCGCTCGCGAAGGTGTTACGGCCTGTAAGCAGATCAACTGCAAGAGTGCCATTTACTACTCTCGTCTTTCATTTCCACTTACACAATCCTACAAATCAGAATCGAGCCGCTTTGATGATACAAGTAATGTCCAGAGTGTCTACAGGTCTGATCGACTACCATACGCAACCAATCTCTAGTAGTACATCATTGCTAGAATAATTTTCTTTTAGAAGGGGCGATCCTTTTCTATACACTAGCTGCTATAAGCTATTGCACTCTGATCGCTGCACTTCCTAAGTGATGTTCAAGTTTTGTTGGATCCCGCATAAGTTGTCATGTACTTCTCAACGAGCTTAGTTGTTGCCTTTGACTGGCTTCGTCTTTTTGACTTCAACATGCTTCGACTTCTTGCCAGTGTTTGGCTTCTTGTCAATTGTAGGTTTCTTCCCCTTCGCCTCATGAGAAGGCTGCTTGTCGTCCTGGCCGGCCTGTGATGCCAACATAAAAGGGATACCGTGAGCACGCAATTTAATTATCCATGGAAGGTAATGACGATCCCATACGAATAGAGGTAATTCCTGCAAATGGAGCACAGCAGTTGCGATTTGAAATCATAGCAGCAGAAGCAAGAACAACCAGTGGCCCAATTCTTTGTTGCCAGCGGCATACAGTAGTTGAAACATGCAAAGATCATTTCTTACCTTTGAGTTTTTTGGCATTCCTCTCTTTCTTTTACTGATTTGCAGCTTTGTTCCAGATGGAAAGTTATGACAGAGTATTGTAAAAGGAAAGAAAATTTGAATTCTGATGTGTGGATGCTCGATCGGACGCTTCGGATACAGTAGGTTTGGTACAATAGTACTTGGGCATTTTGTGCAGGTCGTGGGTCGACTGACGTCGAAGAATACCGTGCCGAAAATCAATCGTATTAATATCAGACTCGCACAGACACGACTGACACCTTCTAAATATGGTGTGAAAACTAAAAAACTAGGTGAAAAAAAAAGATGCAAAATGTATGGATGCGTTTCATTGCGCTTCCAACCGCCATAAATATATTTGGTTACAAAAGGATGATTGATTCATTCGCTCTTCGGTCCTTGAGGTCCCAACAAAGCGACATTGCTGCTGACAACCCGAGTTAAAACATCAAGATCTGGTACGCAAACGGAAGAATATCGGGCTAGAATAAGTTTCTATATAAGGTTATTCTACTGAAGTTGATTTGCTCGCTGCTGTGAGCAACACATCCTGACAATGACTTGCCGTTATGGTGTCGTAGTGTGCTGGGCTGGATCCTTCAGTTTGCCATTCTCAACAAGCTTGTTACTTCTTGCCTTTCTTTCCTGCAGCTGGTTTGGGCTTCTTGTCTTCTCCTGGCTTTGTCTTCTTGTCAGCCGGAGATTTCTTGCCCTTGATCTCGTCATCAGGCTTCGCCGCCTTGGCGTCTTGGGCATCCTGTTGCATGGAAACAAAAGGAATGCTGTGAGAAAAGTATTCTTGGGACGAAAGTGGAGTTTCTGCAAATGATACAGACGCAATTCAAAAGCAAAGCAGAAGCAATTCAATGGTCCAATTCTTCTACGCAAGCGATACTTGACACATGCAAAGATGACTGCTTACCTTAGCCTTCTTTCCTTGTTTTGTCATGATTTCTTTTCTTTGCAACTTTACTGCAACTGGAAAATTATGACAAAGTATGAAGGTGAAAGCAAAAGTCGTTTGGATTCCGATTTTGGATGATTGATCGGACGATTTGGATATTGTGTAGAATCTCTACGGGTTCGAGCATGAGCGGCAAAGCAGGATTCTCATAATCTCGAATTGGAAATCTTTGTAGATCTATCCCCTACTGTACCTGGTACCGGTACCAGGGCCAACTCCGTGTCAGAGGACAACGACTCACTCGCACAGACGCAGTTTCAAAATGAAGTGAAAACTAAAAAACTCAGTGGAAAAGAGATCAAGGATAAATTTGATTTTGATGCGCTTTTTTAAACGCTATTCTTTCTATCGACTGAGATGAATGAATTCGAAAATAAGGTCTTTTTTTTATATATATCTGTCGTTCTAATTGCGCGAAATGATTGATTCATTCGACTGTTTCTATCGTCAGGAAGGAGTGCGTATATTTTAAACTTGATGGTGATAGCAGATAGATATACAATTGTGCGATTTTAAAGAGTTTTATCATTTAGTGAAGTCTCCATTGTGTCTGTCTACTGTTTCTATTCAGATAGATAGCTACCACAGATAATCCTGTGATCCTCGCATTGGTGAAGCCCCAAAGAGTAAAAAGAGAACAACTTACTCCTCCTTGGGTTCTTCGTAGACTGGCCAGTCAGTGTAGCCCTTTTCGCCAGTGTGAGCCCACCAGGTCTCATACGGAGCTGGGTCTGCTACTGGCCAGTCGTTGGCGAAACGCTCAGGCAAGTCAGGATTACTGATGTATAGTCGTCCAAAGCATGCCAAGTCACATGCTCCAGATCGGACCAATCCTTCCGAGATTTCCTTGGTGAGGCCAACGTTGGCCATGATGGCACCATCATAGTTCTTTCGAATGTCTGCACAGGTGACGGGCCTGCATTTTCCGTGGTAACCGAAACCTAGACCGTCCATGATATGCAGATACGCCAAATTGTATTGGTTCATTTCCTTCGCCACAAAGGTGAACATTTCGACGTTGTCTTCGGATCCCATGTCACCAAAGGCACCGTTAGGGGAGATGCGGAAGCCGATGCGACTAGCGGGGTAGGCACCACTGGCAATGATAGCTTCAACAATTTCCTTTAAGAATCTGATACGGTTCTCCTTAGATCCTCCATATTGATCAGTTCGCTTGTTGGTCTTGGATTGAAGGAATTGGTCAACCAAGTATCCGTTGGCAGCATGAATTTCAACACCATCAAAACCAGCAGCCTTGGACTTTTCAGCGCCATTTACGAAATCGGCAATGGTGGTCTTGATCTCATCAACAGTTAGTGCATGTGGGACCTCGCCATCAGCCTCACCATTGTCGATGGTTTTAACTTTTCCAGCCATTGGTTCACTAGAGGCCGAGACAGTGCGCTTGGTGGTAGGGTGGTAGCTAGAATGAGCTTGTCTTCCCATGTGCCAGAGTTGGCAAAAGATTTTTCCATCCTTGGCGTGCACTCGATCAGTAACCTTCTTCCACCCTGCGACGTGGTCGTCAGTGTAGATGGCAGCAGCATTCAGCCATCCGTAACCTTCCTCGCTAACTGCAGAAGCTTCAGTGAGAATGAGACCACCAGAAGCACGTTGCTCGTAGTAGAGAGCTTGAGTATCATTGGGGACGCGGCTGGCAGGGTCCATTGGATCGTCCTGTGGAGTTCCTCTGCGAATTCAGGTAAAGGACAACAACAAGAACATGGTAAGGAAATCATACTGGCAACAGCAGATCAATGTCAGAAGCTCAACACTGAGAGCCGATTGAAATGAGGATCGAGATGAGGCCACAGAGCCATCATCGGAGTAGAAGATCTGCATCTTTCTGATCGTAGCAGAACCGACGAGACGACCCATCACTTCGGCGAATGATTGGTTGACTGAGTGAACGAATGAATCTTACCTGGCGCGAGTCAAAGGAGCCAAAATGATACGGTTCTTGAGCTCCATGTCACCGATTTTAAACTTGGAAAGGATTTGCATATCAGAACTCATTTTGAAGGTTTGGACTGTTGCTTTTGTCAGATTATGATAGTAAGACGTACATTTTCCCGACAACTACGTTTTGGGCAAAAATCTGACACACCAAACTACGTCAGATCGTGGAACATCCTAGAATTTCGCACGACGGTCTCATTTTTTGGAGAACTTCCGGGTTTCTTTTAGCCTTTCTCACGCTATTTTCTGGACTTCCATCGACTTCGAACGAATTCACACTATAATGAAAGATCGAATGAGTCGATTGGCAATGAAATGCGAAAATTTGGGCTCGTTGTCTCTCCAGTAAGTGCCATCTGCAGTACCCAAGAGCCAGTTACTCGGTAGTCCAAGATTGTCAGTGTGATGAGGTTGTCTAATATAAATAAGCTTTCTAAAACATTAAAAAAATATAAAATACAAATTCAAATTCAAAAAATGCGTTGCTGGGACACGAAGAAGCGACGCAGATTTCTTTGTGAAGAGCCGCGGCCTTGATTTTCTATTCAGCTCTTCTTCTATTGCATCCAAGGCAGGCCCTATTGGATGGTTCTCCTATCGGAGATCAGGGGTCAACAGCTGATCCAGCATCGAGAACCAATCTTCTTCCGGTGGGATTGAATGTGAATCCATGGAGAAAATGGAAGGCAACGTCTTGGAACCGTCTGTAGAGGCAATCTCAGCCGCAACGTTCTTGTAATACTTGCTGCTGTTCTTTCTCGATCGAATCTTGCTATGTTGAGATAGTTGTCTAGATGTCGCGACGGTCGTGGCATCATCAACGTCGACAATTCGGCTCATAACACCGACCGACCGGGCATCGAATTCTGGAGCTCGCCTCTTTTCTTTAGTGACATTTACCCCAAAGGATCTGTTGCTGTGCTTGGGTACGTTTTGAATTTTCATGTTCGAAGAGTCCGTATTTTCATCGGGGCACTCGGGGATAACAGTCAGAGCAGGAGGTCCAATGGGAGCATTGCATAGCAAGAGGTGACTAGGTGCTCCACAAACCCAGTATTGGAGCCAGGACCCAAAATCATCAAATGGTTCATCTGCTTCTGTGGTTGCAGTCGTTGTTGTCATTGCTGTCATGGATGTGGCTGTTGTCTGTTGAACAGTGGTGTGATCTTCGATGATTATGTATTCATTCGGGTCCTTGATCATGGCTGTAGGACTCATATCCAGGTCCATGATGAGCGCCGTGGACCTACCCATCCCAATCATTTCTCGTAATCCGCTCAGACTAGGGTCCACAGCGGCCATCATACTCTCCAATTTGGATGCATCGTTGAGATCAGCCTCAAACTTGTGCATGAACTCGTTTTGGATCGCCATGACCATGACAATATCCCCACTCTTACGATGACGAGCAAAGAAACACTGGCCAAAACTTGCTTTCTTTGCAGCTGTTGTCATCAGCTGATATTCATTCTTCAACTTGGGATCATCGAAAATGTATGTAAAGTCAGTCGTACTGACATCGGCCGTCATGTTTTTTTGGGTCGACTGTGTATGTTCGGACAGCACACCTGGCCCATTCGTCGTCTTGTTTTTGTTGTTCGTCGCCGTGGTGATTCCTGTCAAATGATCGATGCCAGATGCTTTGTTCCCACGCTGTCTCGATAGGACTTTGCTCTTGAACAATTTCACCATGGTGCACTTCAAGAAGATCTTCAAGAAGATCTTTTGTGAGGGTGTACTTGTACCGGTATTATTGAATACCACACTAGAGATTACAAAAGGTTGCGATTTGGATCACAAAAGTCGCAACCTGACGCCGAGGAAATTTCTTTGTCGCTAATAATATCGCTAACGAGGGACACGGAATCTGGAATCCAAAGCTTCGGCATCCAGAAACATTTCATCGTGCTCCTAAAATACCTTTTCAGTTGAGCCGGCCAGCAATCGCCGAGACCCATAATAACGTGTCCGATACGACAAATTGAGCGACAATTGCTGGTTGTGGGACTGCTTCGTCTCATGTTTTTCGCTTCATCAAAGATACTGTACCCTATCGGAACCACCATGGTGAAGTTGCTGGGGCGCTTGAGAAAGAAAAAGTCCGCCTATGTTGACGTGGATAGTCATTCAAAAGTCAGCAATGCTACTGGCGAAACGAATAAATCTTTGAAGGAAGGCGATCGAGGGCAACTGGGTTCGATGTCGGCCTCATCTTCTTCACGTCGTTCAATGTCGACTTTGCAGAAAAGCAAGATTCCTTGGACAAAGGATGAGCAAAAGATTACACAACCACAGATTGTGCCGACAAAAGGAAACGACGATCCTATAGCCGAGATCGCGACTCGTTTGGCCGCGAAATCAACTTCCAAGACCGCGGTCGTTCCTCCTCCTCAAGTCAAAAGAAGCTATCCAAAACATGCGGCACCACCATCAAAAACATTAGCCCGGACACACAGTCTTCCGAAGACAGAAGTACACCCTCCAGAATTCAAAGAGGCAGCCAAGCCAACCAAAAAGCCTGACGGTAAATTCGAAGAAGAAGCTCTCAACGCCAAATACGATCTCATTCCAACCAAAGTCCGAAACGCACCATTCGGTCGATGTTATTTTGCGCGACACCGAGAGTCCAAGAATGTTGTCCTGGTTGCTCTGATCTTGCAGCATGTATTCAATCGGTTTGAAGGCGAGCATGGGGAAGTTCAGCTAATCGAATTGATGAAGTCGGCTGACCCAAATCTGCTTGGGCTACGAGAAAAGATCCAATGTGAAGGTTCGGTTGCACTTGTGATGGATATCACATTGTCTGAATTCACAAAAAGCCAGACTGTGCCTGTCCACAATGGAGCTGGATCCAGAACTTCTGATCCTAGCATTGCCCTGGATGAGGCGGCAGAGAATGCAATGGATCATCGTGATGAGGAAGACGAGATTGAAGATTTCATGTCGGAACTGGATTCAACCTTTCCACCATTTATCAATAATGCATCCGACCCACCAGAAGTTGACCCTCGAAACAAAAGCTTAGGCTCAAAAGATTTCAAAGGTAGGGCGCAGTCTGTGGGACAAGAGATGCGTGATTCATGTGGCAGAGACGAGTCTCTCAGGGGAGAGGCGTTTGTGGTATCCCACTCAGGTGGAGAAGTCCCGAAACGAAAGACTCAAGATCGTGATGACGGGATGAGGGACGAACCCGAGGAAGCAATGTTGGAAGAACCTGAGGAACCAAGAATGCCCTCATCGCGTCAAAAGGTAAGATCAAAATCTTCTCAACGTCAAAGCGAGACAAAGGGAAAAAGTCATCGACGAAAGAAACCGGGTAACAGCGAAAGACGCCGCAGTCGAACTGTAAGCAGCAGGGGCAGAGGCGATCGACAAGAAAGGCGGGATTCCTTGTCGACATATTCGTCGTCGGACAACACGAGTGTGGAACCACTTCGACCTGTACCTCCCAAGAATCTGACATTTTGGAAGTTATTGACTTCCTTGGAAATGGCTGATTGTATGCCACTTGCGGCGCTCGACGAAACCATGGACTACAATTATGGCCGTGGTGCTAGGAGAAGAAGGCGAGATCGAGGCATTGGCCGCCGCAATACGTTTGACACTTGTGAATAAAAACCATACCATTAAAGTAAAATATATAATTTGGGAAAATTAGGCAGGTTTCTCTTGATATAACGGGGCGATTTGGAGGCATGTGTGTGGTTTAGCTTCTTGGAACAAGGCAAGGCCCTTCTGGTGCATCCATTTATTCAAAGTCAAGGCACACAATGGCCCAGCATAATATCAAATTTGTCGCCAGTTCTTTTCCACTCAACGCTTTTCTTGGTGTCATCATCATAATCATGTGTTCTCTCTCATCAGCTTGGATTTACGAAAATGGAGAATGCTTTTTGTGGAGCGCAAACTTGAACCTTGACTTTTCCATTCCCCCGGGCCCCAGTGGTGCCAAAGGACCCGTGTGACACCACGGCCACTTGAGCCTCGTGTAGGACCATGAAATCCATCATGGAGGTTTCCATTTTGGAATGAAAATACTTTTGTTTCATGGCATAACCACTGTGGGTTCCATCCTTTTCCCAGAAATGAGGGTCCATATCAACGGTGACGGGGACATGAGGATGATACTCGGGAAGCTTTTGGACGAAGTATTCGGCCACTGTTCGATTGTCGGCTATCAGCCACCAGTTCGATATTTTGGATGTGGACGATTCTTGATGCTTGGTCAGAGCCTTATCGAGACATTGCCCCAGTGCCCGAATCCATTCGAGACTTAGATACGACCGACGAATGTTGACATCGGATAAGACGGTACGCAAATGAATTGCCCCATACACAGTTGGAGTGGCAGGTGGTGGTCGATGATCCTTCTCGCCTTGGATTAGAAGTGGCGGAAAGACTCGGTCCATTCGTTGCTGGTGAAGAAGTCTCGAGAGACTAGTGGGAGCAAACATTTCATTTTGTAACTGGGTTCGCAACTGATTGAGTTTGCATTGGCCATTTGTCTTTTTGGCAATCAAGGCTGCCACTGGCACATGCTGGTTCCACGCGTTTCCCCAATTGGGAGAAAGGAGGACTCTTTGTTTTGCGACCTCGGTGGATGAAGGGGTAGTAGTCGCATGGGTCCAGTATTCCAAGTGCTGATCTACATCCCAACCTTCATTCCATATCATGGGGAGCACCAGCGACGTATTGGTAGAACCAATGTCATTATCAAAATATTTCACATCCCACTGATCGCCTGCCCACTGATCGCCTGCCGTAGAAGGCAGATTGGCAATAGCCTGTTCGATTTCGTTTCTCACTTGTTCATTACTAGTGTCATGTAGCTTCGTCCACTCCCAATCCAAGGATCCATGGTTCAAAAAGCTGCGCCACGTCCAGTACGGGTCACGCACGTCCAAATCGATAGTGCAAGGACGTTCCAACAGGACTGATGCAAACATGCAGCCCAATACGGTATGCTCCACAATTCGACCAAAGCCTTGTCCAGCATATGCGGCATAGTTGTGAAATGGCATGGTGTGCTGTATCATCTTGTTATTACCAGAAGAAGAAGGACAATAATAAGAGGACTCAGTATTGGTCGACTTGGAAGATTCTTGAAGTTGAAAGCATTGCTGTCTTTGTATTATCCTCATCATTTCGTCGCGACATGGGGCACTTGCAGTTTTTGAACTTATCATTTCTGACGTACTTGGCACAGTCTCAGATGATTGGTCATCCTGCCGGCACCTGATGCTGGGATTATTACCGATAGTCACACCATCGATATTCAATTGTTTCTGAAGTTCTGTACTCTGGCGAAAGGTGAACGACAAAAATAACTGCAGCAGCATACCAAACGCCACGGTCAAGCATAGTTGAACTCTGGAATAGGATGCCTTGTTCCTCATGAATATATGTTACAAGACTGGCGAGTTCGGTTTTCCTCCTGTCTTAATTGTTAGCACAAGTGTAAATATCTTGGTATGACTCCAAGGCCTTTGGCTCTCTTTCTTATGAAATTTGCACGTCTGTAGTGATGTATCTTGCTTTTCTCATTTCCTCCAGTCTTATCACCGCATGCGGTCAAAAGCAAGTAGGCCTTCGGTTATTATTCTGATTGCGATGCGATGTTGAAAGTAGCAAATATTTTAACAAGTGCATCAGACACATCTGAATGACCAGTCCGACTGCATTGCGTACGTCACAATTATCTGTTATTTGGAGGCTTCTGATATTTGCGATCAATCCAACTGAATGCCAACAACAACCTGCTAATATAGCATCTCTGACCACAGGAATACAGAGTGCGTATCATCAGCTCCCTCCGCGTAACCAAGCCAATCTTTGTCTCATATTGCCCGATATTAGATTCATCTGTACCTATTTTGAATTTGCCTTCTAATACCTTGAAGCAATACGACAAATAGCAAAACATCGGAAGGCAACTTTTTATTTAAAAAATCATGCAATTGACACTTTTGACATGGTCAGCGGCTTTGCTGTCGATTTCCTATACTGCAGCATTTCAACCTTCACCTCTGCAGAAAAGAGCCAACAGTCAACATATCAACATTCATACAGGCAGTCTACAAAATGAAAAGCTAAAGGCTTCATCACCATTCTCAGATAATCATGGTTCCAGACGACCATCAGCCTCCAAATTGTTCATGGCATCGGCATCGTCACCGTCAGATCCTCAAATCTTGGCGAGTGGATATTCCGAGCAAATGATCTTGAAAGATGCGGTTCAAGAAGCCATTACCATGGCCATTACAGAAGGATTGCCTCCGATAATCGATGGCACTACCCAAATTATTGACTTGGCCATTGTGTCGGTCAACAGTTTGTACGATGGGAGTGCCTCGCCTTCCGAAGTGGTCCCAACCATTTTGAGCTATGCAAAAGAATTGGGTTATGACATTCAGAATCTAGTAGGATCCTATTCGGGAGGCCTTGTCAGCAGTCGACCCAACCCAGCTGCGTTCAACAACAGGAACAACAATAACAGCAATGACGCCGACGACCAGGAAATGATCCGTTCTTGTCTCCCCATTGAACGAGAGGGCGTCCCAGGAGTATCCGTGACATTGTGCATCTTGCCCGATGTGCAAGTTCAGGTACGAAATGCATGATACAAAATGTGCTAGTTGTTGTCCCTTACTTATTTGCTTTCTGAACTCAACTCAACTCAACTGATCCTTTCATTCATTCATTCATTCCTGACACGCAGAGTTTCCATGTCGAGGGTGACGATGTTCCAGACGACGTGGGCCGCGTCGAACCAGAAATCTGGAAACGAGCCGTGGGACTTGGTGGATTCGAAGCTGTCCCCTACGCTCTGCCCGAAGATTATTCCTCCGCCGAGGACGCCGAAGACAAGGATGCTGCCTTTTTCCTTCTCCCATCCCCCGCCTTTCAGAATGATCTAGACGAGCTTCTTCGAGGATTGGAAATTAACTATCCATCGTCTCATATATTTGGTGCCATTGCTTCCACAGTTTCATCCTTGTCGCGGGCCCGTCTCTTTCGATACCAAGCGAGTGACCCAGATGGCATTCAAACGCTAGCGGATGGATGTCTGGGAGTTGCACTATCTGGTGATTTGCGCATCAAGACCATGATCGCCCAGGGTGCCAAGCCGGTTGGTGGAGTGTATCGAATTGTCAAGGGTGCCGAAACCACCATTCAAGCGATTGCTCTTGATGAAAGTGCCACAGAATTGCTTCAAGAGGAAGAAGACGACCAAGAAGAAGAAGAGGAGGAAGAAGAGGAAGTTGACGAGTCCACCATGTCGAACGAAGAACGCAAAGCCAAAATGGCAGCCGCCTATGCCAAAGCTCGGATCCCCAAACCAATTCTGGCCGAGGCCAACTTTTTGATGAAGACCTTGTCCGACGACGATCAGTCCTTTATGCGAAGGGCACTCTTGGTCGGCTTGGAACGAGGTGGAAGCCTTGGACGAAGTCCCAGCGAATTGGCTCGTCTTGCCGAAGGCAAGGGCCACCAGTATACGGTTCACCAAGTCGCCAGTGCCGGAATGAAGGATGGATCCGTCACCTTGTCGCTGGGAAGTGTGGACATCAAACCAGGAACCCGTCTTCGATTCTTTGTCCGCGAGTCAGACTTTGCCAAGAAGGAATTGGCAGCCCTTTGGACGGGATACAAGCGCCGTGCCTTGGGAGCGAACCTTGCTGGAAAACCAGCCTTCAATCCTACCGGATGTTTTTTATTTCCAACACTGGATCGTGGAAGCAAATTCTTCATGGGGAAAACTGGATACGAAAGTGAAGCCGCTTTGGATTTTTTGCCAACCGTTCCCTGCATCAATGGATTCTTTTCCAATGGTGTCATTGGATCGCTTCAAACTGATTCGCCACAATCGGAACCAGCCAGTTTGTATGGAAGTGCCTCTGGATATGCCCTCTTTGGAAGCAGTAAGTTTTCCAGTTGTTTAGGTCATTGCTGATTGTTTGAGACCTGTATTTCATTACAACTTACACATTCATTCCTACACGCTGTCTCGACTTTTTTCAGAATCCGGTCGCCCCGTCTATACTCCCGATAGCGCAGCTGCTGCTAAAGCTTCCACCAATGGAGATGAAGATGATACCGAAGAACCGGATGTTGAAGATTGGAAGGTAACCCGTCTTATTAGTACTGATAAAGAAAAGAAGGCACCACGCGATGAGAATGGTGAACTCATCCTCAAGCGTCGTGAAATCCATTCGGGTCGTGCCATGACTGTTTCAGCTGTGGAATGGAGTGTCGCCGAACGGACCGCTACACCAAGTTCGGTCTTGGAAGGCTTTATGTGGGACAAGGAAAATGAAGTGGACCGCTTCCGCGAACGAGTTCCACTGTCCAACTTGGTGTCGCAATGCAAACTTGCCAATATTGACCCCGCCCAACCAAAGCCAAGAGACTGGGTTGGTCCCATCATGGAGGCAGCCAAAGGAGGCAAGTTTGTCTTGATTCCAGAATGCAAGCGATTGGAACCAATCAGTGGAAGTTTGCGAAAGCGATATGATATTGCCAAGATTGTCACAGAGTTCTGTGCTGCTGGTGCACCCGCCATTTCGGTCAATTGCGATGCTGTCTTGTTTGGAGGTTCGTTGGAAGACATCACTACCGCTCGGGAGGCATCCTCCAAGGCTGCCTTGGACGGAGCTTCCGAAGATGGAGTTGTCGTTCCACCCGTCATGGCTTCGGATCTTTTGTTATATCCGTACCAATTGTACAAGATGCGACTTGCTGGTGCCGATGCGGTCAATATGATCGCTGGCGCCTTGGGCGGCAAGGATATGTTATATCTCGCCAAGATTTCCCAAGCCCTCAATATGCAAGCCTTGCTGTCCGTCACCTCCATAGCCCAAATCAAGGCATTGGACATAATTCCTACCGGAGGCATTGCTGGATTGGTGGTCTCCAACCGTAATCTGGAAGACTTTAGCTTTGACATGACTGGCCAACAAGCCTTGAAACTCCTCCAGAGCGAAGAACTGAAAACGTTTCGAGAGAAGCAAGGAGATGAATTTCCAGTCTTTGTCGAAGGACGAGTGGGCCTAATAGATGCCTTTGGAGAACCAGACGCCTACTTGAAAGCCCTCCAAGAAGCCGGAGCAACCGGTGCCATTGTTGCTGCTGGAGTAGCCCCAGACGAATCGGGCGAAGTCCCATTGAAAGATTTCATGGAGGCTAGCTAACTAGCTAACTAACACACGCCAACTAGTAACTATCATTCCAAAAACAAAGTAAATGCTGAAGACAGCAATACTATTAACTTTTTTGGTATTCATACAATACTACATCCACAGTTATACTCTTGGTGTGTGTGTGAGTGCGTGTGTGTGTGGAGTTCCATTTTTGTTGTGATCACCTTCTCCCATTGACGTACGGTATTTTTATAGCATCATCAGCATGGCGGACACCATCAAGGTAACTCCAGTTGCCATAATCTTGTTGGACAGAGTAAGTGCCACAGTAGGAGCCCCGCTGAAGAATGGTTGATAAAAGTTGGGAGGATTGGTCGGTCGGACGTAACCATTTTGGAAATTAATGTTGGCGAAGGAGACAGTGGGTGGTGGTCCCGCAGGATTGGTACTGGGTTGGAAGGAGAGACTGGGCACCGGTGTTCCGGTAGGAGCCGGCGACGTGGTGGGTGCTTCGGTGGGATACTCCATGTCCAAGACACGATCAATGTGATGCAAGACACCATTTCTGGCAAGAATATCACAATCAAAGACAAAGGCATCCCCAATGAACAAATTCTCTTGATTGTCACCTCTCAAGGTGACTGCATGGACATCGCCTTCCACCGAGGTAATTTCGGTCATGTTGGCAATGACATCGCAGAAATACAATCCACGGAAAATGTGTCGGTTGATGATTGCTTCACCGTCAATGGTGGCGAAGCGGACTCTCCACCATGCTCGATCATACGGGGCCAAGAAGGTAATGGGCAAATCCCGATCGATCATGTCTTGCATATCGACAAAATCGATATTTTCCGTCACGAGGGAATAATCGGGATTTTCCTTGGTCTGATCGTAGACGGACCTTGTGACGGCCGTGGGAGAAATGACCCGATCCGTCATGTGCAAATAGCCATCCGTGGCAATCAGGTCTCCAAAGTACGATCGGGCTTGTTCTCCAGGTCCATTCTTGATACGGACGGCATCTCCGGTACGTCTCAAATCGTAAGTAGCGCCATTCAAAAAGGTAATGGTCGATGGTGCCTTGGCGACCAATTCGGCTCTTGTATGGTACCCCTCCGTGATCATGTTCATTAGGAATTCGGTACAATGACGTCTCCATTCTGGTTCGAGCAGTCGTTGATAATCTTCATTGTTGAATTGCTTAAAGGCTGCCCCGGATGGACAAAACATGGTAAGTTTGACGCCCATTTCTTCCGAGAGTCGTCGGGAATCGACCAAACTATTGATAAAGACCTTCATACAATCACTGGTATCTTGATCGGTCGACTTCCATGTAAAATCGGTAAAGTCTCGAATGGAAGGTGGCTTGAGGGGCATGTCAATGGCGTGCCAGAGACTGTTTGTGGTAGATGAAGAAAACGTTGAAAAGGAAGGAAATTGTTAGAAACAAAGATAAGGATCCAGCAAGCAGAAATTCAAAACATGCCATGATACAATTTTGGTTACTTACCCCCCACGGGATGGTTGATCAAACAACAAGACCAATTCGGATTGGAATCGAATTTGATTCTCTGTCGTGGCCACCCACAAATGAGTCTTTCGCTCTGATATCAATAGATATTGGGTCTCTTCCTTGGCAAAGATGGATTGCGAATGATGGATGTAATCGACCATGTGCGAAAGGACGAGTTCCTTGCAGTACCCAAACATTTCATTGGTCAACAATACAGGCAGATCAATTTCGCCACGATTGAACCGACGATTGGGGGGTACCAACAAAGTAAGCCCGTGGTCGTAAATATCATCAATCTTGTCTTCCAACCCGGTATGAAGAATAAGATTGGCCATGGTAGTAAAGGCATACTTCCACGAACGATCATCAAAGAGTTGATTGACAATCCCATCTGCCAAATAGCGTGGCCAAATGACTTGCGACAAGGCGTGAATGTAGCCATTGGTCGTTTCAATGTTTGCCGATATGACGGCACTGGCCGGAACGTCTTCAATCAATTTTGGATTCTGGGTAATGGTGGCATTTCCCACGCTGGCCGAAGTCGTTTTAAGATCTTTGCGAGCATTGTCCCAAATTTCTCCCACGGTGAGGCCCACACCGACTTCGTCACCAAGCAAGACATGCTCCGTAATGACATGCTTCAGATGCATAATGAATTCGGGTTGGTCTCGGTACTTTTCCCAAACTTCGTTCTGTGGATGCGATTTCTCGTCCAAATCGTTCCAGGCTTCATTCACGGGTGCAAAGACAATGTTTCCGTCGCCCGGACTCAAACCAATTCGATTCAAAAAGAACATGAAGCGAGTCATTTCAGGATTGGCCTCCAAGGTTCCCGTCATACTCGTTTGCGCTACGGCTGTGCAAGTCGTGAGACATGCTACAAGAATGGATCGCAATATTATCATGGTGTTGTTTTCTTTTTTGCTTTTTTGCTTTTTTTGCTGGTTTCAATTTGATTTGATTTGATTTGATTCTTGGATTGACACCAACGATACAGTACTTTCGAAAGATTTACAGTAAGCAGTAGAGGTGCCAAGGAAAGAAGTAGACTCTAGAAAGAAGTATGAGTAGCTAGCGTTACTGTTCGTACCTCTATTACCAACACAGCAGGATTGCATCCAAGAACACTTTTTCGCCTCTTGGAAGGAAAGTATTCATTATACGTGCGATAAGTACTACGATTTGGGTCTTTACTCGTAACCCGATCCATGTGGAGCAGATTTTTGGGGTAAGCAAAATGACCAACCAGTTATTAATATTTTCAATGTTATTGAAAGGGATCAATCGTGTCAATTGGGTGTCCTGCGATTGATTGATTCCAAAAGAGGGATTGTCAAAGGAATGTTTCCCTCAAAGAAAGGACCGTCCCGTCTCGTACCAGCATGCTTTCAGTCACAATAAATGTTAATTTTGTTTTGGTCGTCGCGAACCCTTCGTGGTAGATTATTCGACACGCACCAGTTGTTTGGTTTCATATATAAAAGAGACGCGAGCAGAAGAAATCGTCCGGAACAGTGGCGTCGAAAGAAGACTTGGAATGAGAATTTCTCATAAATACGCGGTTGATTTTTGGGGCGTTCCCTAAGCTTGGGCCTTTTTGCAGGAGCGTTTCTCCAACACAAACCAAATATTACGTAATAATTGGTTTTTTAAAATAAAAATCCAACAACGTCGTGTTCTCCAATCAATCTTGGTACTCTTGGTACCACTGGAACAAACAGAATCGTCCCTCATCAACGCAGCGAAAAAGCCCCACTCCCATGAGCATCAATACATATTAATGCATACCTCTATTAATTCATCAATACATACATCAATACATACATATTAATACACAGCAACAACAATAACAACAACAACAACAAGAATGAACAGCTCATCCATGTCAGAAAATGACGAAACACACAATCCACTTCACATTGAACTTCGAGATTGGGAATTAGGACCCAACAATACCATTTTCGACAATCTCAAAGCAGCCCCTTCGGACAAGGATTTGTTATGGCAATGGGGTTTACTAGTGGGATTGTCTGTCTTTGCTTTGGTGGCCATTTTAATAGTCTTTCTGGCCATTCTACAAGATCGAAAATGTCGCAAAAACTCCTTTAATGTCTACATACTATTCTTAATGGTCCCCGATATTTTGTTTACTGGTTTGGGCATTATGACGACCAGTCTCAACATTGCCAACGGATCCTTTTATAGTTGGGGACATTGTCATTTGCAGTCCTATTACAGTGTCTTTACCGTCAGCGCGTCCTCCTGGCTCAATGCGATACTGGCCTGGCAGCTCCATGCCATGCTCAAGGCGAGCAATCAACATCGACGCTTCAAGGCACCGACGCGACAACGGGCTGTGAAACATGGGTTGCTAGTATTTTTATGGAGTGCCTTTGTGGCCACATGGACGCTGTGGCAAGTGGATTGGTGGCCCATTCGGACCGAACTGTATTCGGGTGCCTTTTGTTTGCCCATGGCGTATGACAATACAAGTTTGGCTTTTTTGTTTTTGGTCTTTGGGCCCTGCTGCTTTGTCGTTCCCTTTTTATACATTTGTCATGTGGTCATTGATATTCTGTGGAAACAATTGCTCCCACCCAAGGAAAAACGAAAGCGGTTGCTCATCTTTTTTGGATTGATCATTACCTATTTCTTCATTTGGGTCCCAACCATTGTCTTGACGTACATTCTAGGATATTGGATGACGTCTTGGTATACCTACTTTGGTGCTGTGTGGGGCGTAAGTCAAGGATTCATTTCGGCGGCCGTTTGTCTGTTAAAGGCGGACATTCAGCAAGCCTGTCGCAAGTTTGTTGGATGTCAACACCATGGTGCTGACGACATGCGCATGTCTGGGGCAAGTGGTGGTGGTCAGAATCATCATCGTCATCATCAGAATCATCATCGTCATTATCGTCATGCGAGTGAAGCCTACATTCACACATCCAATTTTGGATTGGATGGAAATTCCATGCATTCCGTGGCACCCAGTGTCATTGATTTGTCCTCCCATCGCGAGGTGAGCTCCTCGCAGCATAATGGAAGGTATCACAGCCATCCTACGACTAGTACCGGTAGTATCGGGTCGACAACCTTGAGCGAAAGTTTTCAAACAGTGGGCAGTCTCAATAGCAAGCCACCCTTTCCTGGTCGTTGTTCGGATGATACCATTCTAGAAGTGGACGAAGAAAAACTCATGGACGAAGTGGGCGATAATTGTTATGACAATACTGATGAGAATGGCAGCATCGACTCGTCATCGTCCTTTGCCAATGAATCATTGGAAGATGAGCATGATGAGCATGATAAGAGCAGTGGACACCACAATTTGAGTAGCAGTTTTCGCAGTGTTGGGATGGATGGCAAGGTCACACCCTTTGCACATGCTGCAACACATCAGGAGGATGAGGAGGAGGATGAGGATGTAATTCTAGAAGTGGACGAAGACAATCTATTGTTGGAGGATGATAAGGAAGAGGAGGATACTACTGGCAATCCGACGACCAATACTGGACATGCTGTGGTAGACACAGTTGCGATCATGATGGAAGAAGGAAATCGCACGGCCACCACAGACAAGACAGTGGTGGACGAAGACAACAATGTCGTGCAAACGTGATAATGGACACTACAGCACATATATATCAAATGGATGCTACAGAGAGCAACAGGTGAACCGAGGCTCGTGCAGCAAAATGTCTTCCCCTCAGAAACAGAGCGATGCCAAAACTGCAAGAAACTCACTGCACAACTTGCAGAGGCTTCCAACAAACTCGATGAGACGATACGATACAAACTCAGGCTTTAGTTATTGATGCGGTCGTGAGAAATCAGAAGCTTGCCATCCTGGCAGTTTTTCTTTCCCAAAATGCAGTACACTGTAGTTGGGCAAAAATTTACTTCGAATTAAACTGCAAGAAACTCCCTGGACAACTCGCAAAGGCTTCCGACAAACTCGATGCGACGATACGATACAAACTCAGGCGTTAGTTATTGATGCGGTCGCGAGAAATGACTGCACTTCCAACTAACCGAGGAGCCGACAAATGGATGTGGTGCGAACGGATATAGTGAAAAGTATATGCCTATCATAGTCTGTGATTATCTGTCTATTGGTACATGTACCGTACGATACATTGGACATTGCAAGTGCAGTCATTAGAAAAGCAGTAACTACATTATTGCTTGTTCTTGGCGTCTGGCGGATTGACCGACACTCCTCCGATCTCTTTCGAGTTCACCATCGCCTCTACTTGCAGTACGTCTCCGATACGATCAAGGGTAAAGGTATACTGTAGCACGCAAGGTGTGGTTCGTGCGATCGGCAGACTTGTCGGACATACTCTCTTTTATCTTTTTGTCTTAGTCGGATGAACTATGACTAAATTACACGGTCGGTCTAATTATTTATTCGTCCTGCGAAAACACCACTGGTCTTCCCCTAGGTATATTTCTCCGTCAGGGGCTATTATGATACATTTTTACCCCTGGTGTCATTTTCCGGAAGGTTGAAAATTGACAATTTTTCGCAACGTTTTTATTCTATATTTTAAAAAAATATTTTATTGTGCATCATCGCGGACTACCGAAGTGAAAATAAGACCTGCAAGGAGCTATTGGCATACCGGTACTTTAGTTTCAAGATTAGATAGAAAGCTGGAAACACATATTTCTGAAGATAAGGAGTTCCGTCATAGCGCTGTACAATATCATCATGTTGCTCGGTATATTCAAATCACTCATCATTCAAGAAGACTCCTCTGAACCACCTCGAAGTGAGCCGAGCCACGGACCAGTCACCCCTTCATCGTTGCCACTTCATGTATCATTGGAAAATGCAAAGAAGATTGGAGTATTGGACAGAGAAGAGGAAAGAAAGGCCAGCGAAACCGAATCATTTGAATCAATGAGCAATGATGCTGGGAGCTCCTCTAGTAGCAGTAGCTCCAGTGGGAGCGAGAGGCTGGCACCCCAGACGCCCAAGAACGAAGATGAACCAGAGACCTTCACCATCCCTCGCTCGAAAAGCAGTGGTGCTATTGATCGAATTCGAAAGCATAGACAAGACCGAAGAGCAAGTTTCGGGGAAGAAACAATGGATGGAACGCAGAGCCAAGAAGAAGGCTTATGTGAAAAGAAATCAGACCAGTTATCACTGAGCCGTGCAAATCTACAGCGAATTCGAGAGCTCAGGAATCGAAGAACTAAAAGTGTGCAAGCTGGACTTGGTGGATCAGATCCATTACCCCTGAGTGGTGCCAATATTCAGCGAATTCAAAGAACTACAAGCGTGATGGAAGAAGGATTTGATGATGAATCGTCGAGTCAACCGCATAGTAGTCTTTCTGAATTTAACGAAACGGAGGAAAACCCAATGCTCAAACCTCGAAATCTTCCCTTACGAGTCCGTCGCACTCGAGAGAACAGCAGTGGCTCCATAACAAGAAACTTGACAGGTGCAAGAAGTGGCGGCTTCTCCTCAAGAAGTTTATTGACACGAAGTAGAAGTGGTACTAGTGATTATTCCAAACAATCATTAATGCAAGGTCGCCATGCTCAGTCTATGGGATCTCTCTCTTGGACGAAAGAAAATAGTCCCTCGTCGCCATCTTCGCGCAATCACACTTGGCGTACAAGTAGCAGTGGGACAGCAGCACGGATCAGGGATCGACGAGGTCTGTCCCAAAGTGAGCATGGTTCGGTCTCTGGATCGCGTATCGGTAACCTACCGGCAACCACGAGTGTAAAAGGCACGACCTTGGAACTATTGGCCTTGATTAAGAAGCGACGAATGGCTAGACAATCATTGTCTCCTGTTCCAGCCAGAAAGACACAACCACGCCGACGTCGTTCCAGCTCCTTTTCTCCTGATAGGGCGAGAAAGCGATTGGAGCAGAAGGAGCTCGATGCTCGAACTATGTGCTTGTCCATCGAAAACGAAACATCGCGAGCCGAATCTTCGGATGCGTTGCATGATTCCTCCAACTCGATCACCAAGACACCAGCCAGCACCAGTACGGGAGCAATGCCACCTAGCAGCTATGCCAGCCCTGCAGCCTCTGATGCCGAAGAATCATGCTCAGCCAGTTTCGATTCGTTCCAAGATGACGAAGAAGATCTCAGTGATGAAGAAAGCGACGAAGAAAGCCACATGTCTCCAAAGGGCGTTATGGAGTTTTACCAATCCTCCCAGGATAAGTTTACCACCCAAGGAATAGATGCTGCTCACCAAGAGAAAGTGAAGCAGATGCGTGCCGAAATGGAAGCGTTACAGAAGCAGTTACGCCAGACGGAAGAAAACAAGGTCGGCGCCATGCAACTTCTCAGGGAAGACGTGGACACTCGCAAGGCGAAAATGATGCAACTCGCAAAGAGGAAGATTCAATCACATTTGGAGTCTGAGATGGAGCTGAAGATCTACACCATGGAAGTGGAACAAACACGCCTCAAAAAGCTGAAGGAAGCCATGGAAAAGGGCAAAGGGGAATTGGAACGAACTGTTGCCATAGCGGAAGGTGACATTCAAAACATGATGAAAGAAAACGAACATTTGGATGCCGAAAACAAGGAAGTTCACCGTATGTACACCCATTTGTCCAAGTGGGTTGCGAAAAAGACAGTACAAAACGAGAAATTAGTGAAGGCCGAAGAAAAGCTGAAGACAATTCACAGCGGCTCCCTCAACCTCATCGCCCAAGAGAAGCTGTCCACGCTTTACCGCCGATGCATGTACAGGGTTGCCCAAGGTGTCAACTCTTGCGAAGGCTTTGACTTTGAACTTAACGAGGATGTTTGGGACATGATAAAAGAAGCTGAAGCCGAGGCCGGAAAAGAAGTCATTGACCTACACGAGGTGGACGAGTGGGAAAAGGAGCTTGCTGAAAATGAAACCCCCCTAGTCGGAATGCGATTCTCGGCTGGACTCGACAACAGTGATGATGTTGATGGACTCACCATGTCGATTCGTACCAGAAGTACTCTTGAAAACCTCGACCTATCGAGACGAAGCAGGGCTAGTCACGACTGTTCCTATCGAACCGATGGCACTGGCACCAGTATCTCGGAGGAAGAAATGTACTACAGCGAAAGTGAAAGCGAAAGCGAAGATGACGAAGAATTCGAAGAAGACATGGAACGGCTCGATGGCAGTGTTACTTTCTACGAGAATGTTCTGGCGGAGGTATCTGTGAATCTGGACGCCATACAAATGAACACTCTTCACGAGAGCAAGGATATGTTGATCAGCATCTTCAAGTTCATGGACGTTGATGGAAGCGGGGATGTTGATTTGGAAGAGTTCAAAGTGGGGATTGAGCTTTTGAACAAACGTCTACCCGAATCGTCTCGTTTTGAGGATGCTGAAGAATTGTTCAAGCTGTTGGATAAGGACAACAGCGGCAGCATTGACCTCGAGGAGTTCGAGAGGGTCTTTGATGATATGTAACCCATATCTTAGTTTAGATTCAATTCAATCAATGACCAAAGTCTGAGATCTGCTGGTAGTCCAAATTGGAAAGCATCATAATCTATTGGTGTTCTATCAACAGATTCCGAGACCAAGTCTTGCTTAGTGTAAGCATTATCAAATGGTTAATTGGACTGCCTATCTACTGCCTGGTGAATCTTATCGGCACCAATTCAAAACGAGACGAATTATACTGTACCAGTATTACAGGTTGATGACATTATTACGATAGTCTAGATTTATTAAAATAGACTGTCAGGTAATAAATACTATTTGTTCTTTTTGTGATTGGCCTTCGTTTTCTTGTTTATAATAGGGTCTTAATTAAATTCAAGTATAAACCACAAGTTCGGATAAATATTCTCTTCCAAGAACGGCACTCCTTTTTCGTCAGTATGTAAAAGAGTTATGAATTCGACCGTGGTCTATAAACAAACACTTCTGGAAAGAGGTCACGGTCATTTTCGCATGTCATTTGTCTCCTGCTTCTTTTTGCGTCTTTTTTATTAGTAAGCGGTTCAACTTCAGCAGTTTTTCTTCTTCCATCATCATTATAGCCCTACTTCCAGTCAGACCAGCAAAGTGCCACAGAGAAGACGCTTTGTCTGGTTTGACGTTTGAGAAGAGCCTACAGCATAGTTCAATGGCAAGATCAGACAGCTGAAATAACAAAGTTCTGAAGAAAAGGAGTTTCAAATCTTTAAAATTCAAATCACTCATCATTCAGAGAAGTCTGGGAATATAATCGCTACGATTCATATGATGATTAGTTGTGATCAGAGCCACGAGTCAGATACCCCTTCATCTTTGCCACTTCATATATCCTTGGATTCTGTAAAGAATAGTGGATTATGGAAGACTCACTCGAACTTAGAAGATGAAGGAGCTGAAAATGAGCCGACTGAATCAAGTACCGGTAGCTTTAATGGGAGCGAGAGGCTGACACCCCAGACGCCCAGCAATGAAGAAAAATCAGACACATTCACCATCCCCCGTTCGAATAGCGGCAACAACATTAAGCGAATACGAGAGCAGAGACAAAGACGAAGGGCAAGCGTTGGAGGGGAAGTGGATGGAGCGTTGAACCATGGGCCAAGGGATGTATTGCCTGAAAAGCAACCAGACCCATTACCGCTGAGTGGTTCAAGTATCCAGCGAATTCGAGCGTACAGAAATCAAAGAACTGCGAGTATTGGGGAAGGACTTGATGGTTCATCGAGTCACAGCAAAGGGCCTGCTATTACTTGGCGGAGACAACACACGAAACGTCTGCATAGTCTTGCTGAAAACAACGAAATGGAGGAAAACCCATTGCTTTCACCTACACATAACCGAATCCATATCACTCGAAAGTACAGCAGCGGAACCTCCACAAGGACCTTGACACGAGGCAGCAGCGGAACCTCCACAAGGACCTTGACACGAGGTAGCAGTGGCGGCTCCTCCTCAAGAACGTTGACACGAGGTAGCAGCGGTACTTCCTCGAGAGGATTGGAAAGAGATAGCAACGGTTCCAAACGATCACTGATGCAAAACCGTCAAACTCAGTCTATGCGGTCGCTCAATTGGACGCGAAATTGTGGTACTGCGTCGCGATCTTCGCGCAACCTTACTCGCAACACAAGTGGCGGGACAGCAGCACGAATTAGGGATCAACGAAGTCTGTCCCAGAGTGAACATGGGGGAGGGAATCGTTCGCGAACTCCTACTCGTAATGCAAGTGGCGGAACAGCAGCACGAATTAGGGATCAACGAAGTCTGTCCCAGAGTGAACATGGGGGAGGGAATCGTTCGCGAACTCCTACTCGTAATGTAAGTGGTGGGACAGCAGCACAAATTAGGGAGCAACGAAGTCTGTCAAAAAGTGAACATGGGAGAGGTAGACGACGCATGCCAGTTGGATTGAGCGAACACTTGAAAGCGGATGACAGGAGTGCTAGCGGGATAAGCACCTCATCTTCGATATCGGGAGCGAGTATCGATAACCTACCGGCGAATTCGAATGTGAAAGGCACGACCTTGGAACTACTGGCCTTGATTAAGAAGCGACGCCGAGCCAGGGCTAAACCTGGGGATGGGACTTCCAGTGAACGACTCTCGTTGTCTCCCATCCCAGCCAGAAGGGCAAAACCAGGGCGACGTCGTTCTTCCTCCTTTTCTCCCAATGAAGCGAGAAAGCGATTGGATGAGAAGAAGATCGACGAGACGACCTCACGAGAGCCATTTTCTCCCGGTTCAGTGGGGAACCGCAAGCAATTGGGTAAGTCATTCCGAGCGCCGTTTTCGCCCGATTCAGCGGCACGTCGCAAACGATTGGAGAACCTGGGGGAGAAGATATCTCAAGGACCATTTTCGCCCGGCTCAGTGGGGAGCCGCAAGCGATTGGGAAAGCCCGAAGAGAAGGCATCACGATCGCCCTTTTCTCCCAATTCAGCTGCCCGTCGCAAAAGACTGTCGAACCTGGAAGAGAAGATAGCACAAGTGCCCTTTTCCCCCAGTTCCGTGGGGCGCCGCAAACGATTCGGAACGAAGAAGCTCGGTTCAGTTCGAACAATGCCGTTGCCCGTCGAAAACCAAGCATCGCTAGCAGAAGGTGCAGATCTGTTGCATCATTCCTCTCATTCGATCCCCGAGAAAGCAGCCAGTCGGCGAGTACCACTGCCATCTAGCAGTCATGATAGCCTCGGTAGCCATGGGACTTTAGATACCAACGAATCTGGCCTGGCAAGTTTCAATTCATTCCAAGATGACGAAGGAGACGCTCTTTCAGACCTCGAGAGCGACGAAGAAAGTTATGAGTCTCCAAAGGGCGTCATGGGATTTCCTCATTCCTCACAGGACAAGACTACAACCCAGGAAATTGATTCTGTTCACCAAGAGAAATTGAAGCAAATGCGTGCTGAAATGGAAGCCTTGCAGAAGCAACTTGGAAAAATGGAGGAAGACAAGGCCAGCGCTATCCAAGTTCTAAGGGATGACGTGGACACTCGCAAAGCGAAAATGATGCAAAATGCCAAGAAGAAGATTCATTCGCATCTCGAGTCCGAGATGGAGTTGAAGATTTACACCATGGAAGTGGAACATTCGCGTCTCGAAAAGATGAAGGAGGTAATGGAAAAGGGCAAGGGCGAATTGAGAGAAAAGATTGCCCAGGTGCAATGTGATACTCGAGAATTGATGCAAGAAAACAAACGTTTGGATGCCGAAAACAAGGAAATCCACCGCATGTACACCCATTTGTCCAAGTGGATTGTGAAAAAGAAGGAACAAAACAAGAAATTGGAAATGGCCGAGGAGAAGCTGAAGAAAATTTACAGTGGCTCCCTCGCCCTTATCGTTGAAGAGAAACTGTCCAATCTTTTCCGTCGATGCATTTACAGAGTTGCGCAAGGTGTCAATTCGTGCGAAGGCTTTGACTTTGAACTGAATGAGGATGTTTGGGACATGATCAAGGAAGTTGAAGCCGAGTGCGACAAGGAAGTCATTGACCTGCACGATGTGGACGAATGGGAAGATGACCTTGCTGAAAATGAAACGCCCCTAGTCGGAATGCGAATCTCGGCCGGTCTCGATGATGATGACGATAAGGACCTCACAATGTCAATCCGTACCAGAAGTACAATCGGCAGTTTCGACTTATCAAAGCGAAGCAGAAAAGATAGTTTCTATCGAGACGACGACGACAGCATCTCGGAGGAAGAAGACGACTACAGCGAAAGCGAAAGGGAAGCTGATGAAGAATTTGAAGAGGACCTGGAACGGCTCAATGACAGTGTTGCCTTCTACGAAAATGTTCTAGCAGAAGTATCTGTGAATCTGGATGCCACTCAGATGAACACTCTTCACGAGAACAAGGATATGCTGGTCAGCATCTTCAAGTTCATGGATGCTGATGGGAGTGGGGATATTGATTTGGAAGAGTTCAAAGTGGGGATCGAGCTTTTGAACAAACGTCTACCCGAATCGTCTCGTTTCCAGGATGCTGAAGAATTATTCAAGCTTTTGGATGTTGACAACAGCGGCAGCATCGATCTTGAGGAGTTCGAGAGAGTCTTTGATGATGATTAATCCATTTATTAGATTAGTGTCAATCAAAATCAAGAATGGCTGAGATCTAGTTCAATATACCGTACGCGCAATCGGGTCCAGAATAAGTATGCATGATCGAATGGTCCATCTCATTTTAATTCAAAACAAAACTGCAGAAAACACAGTAGAGCACGCCCTTCCAGATGATATCAGTGTACAGATTTATAGTATTAAGAGCAGAGTCTGAGGGATTATTCATTTACTTGCTGAGAATAACAGATCCCTGTCCTACCAGTGTGAGCTTGTCTCCATCGAGTTCCATCTTGGTTACGGTAGGGAAGGTCTTGCTCAAAAACTTCTCAACAGCAAAAAGCGAAGCCTCTGGCATCATCATCGTTGACATAACCCCGCCCATCTTAATTTCTTGAGACTCTGGAGTTCCTTCACCAACAAGGGAAATTTTGGTTCGCATGTTGTTTCCAATCTTGATTGCCATGCGCAGAACGCCTTCATCAGCTTCTTCAATTCTGGCTTCAAATGTCTTTCCTTCTGGAAGTGGTTTACTGTTTGATTCAGCGTCAATAATTTCAGCAAGCTGCCAGGTTCCAACGTAAGGTGAAGTAGCCATTGCGAATGAAGTAGTCGAGATTAGTAGGACTGCTAGAAGAAACCAAGAGTTCATGGTATTGTGTGTTGTGCAGTGACTATGATAACAAGAAGTTTCGTTTCATGAACACGGAACCTGCCAGCCTGAATGCTTTATTTGTACTGCGTTTGCTCGTAGAAAATGCATCACCATACTACACCACGACTGCGTTTCTCCAAATTGCGAACACCACGACCAAATCAAAAATAGCGGATTGATCTGATGAGTCAAAAACACGAGTCAAAAACACAATAAAAATTTGAACCACGCACATTCGATTCGACCACGACAGTCCACAATACACTCTAGTTTATTATTATTACACCATCTATTCCTATAATTCTTTTGATAGCTCAGAAGCCTTCGCAAAAGCCCCCCATTCGCGATAAAACCGAATTGCTTCATTCTTACGATGCCTCGCCTCGTATTCATCGTCTTTCACATCGTTCAAGAATTCCGCATACCGCTCATTGAACAATGCCGTGTGATGCAAATGTCCCGTTCGAGCGGCGTATACAATTGCTCTTCGATATCTTGTCTCCGCCAAGTCGTTTCGGTTGTCCAAGGCTGCCTGTTCGGCATTCAGAAAGATATCATAATGCTTGACATTGGGGTTTCCAGTGTCCTGCATTTTTTCGATTCTCTTTCGAAGACCAATCGCGGCCTTCCTATACTTGCGCTTTTTGGTCTTCCTCGCCATTGCATACAATGCCACTGCCCGATGGAAGGTTTCCATAACTCCAATGAACATGGCTGGAGCATCGTTGACAAACCTGTCGCCATGTTCTAAGGCCCGCTCACCTGCTTTTTCGACATCGAAAAAGAGCAACAATTCTCCCTGCACCAAATGAACGCACGCCAACGCCACCACGTCGGTGCCTTTGTAATTCTTGGCGCTAAAGATCTTGCCTTCCAACTGGGATAGCTGGCGTACATCCATTGGCTCGCTACTACCATCAGGGGACGAGGTAAAGAAATTGATCATCGCTTGCCAAAAAATCTTCACCACAGTTCCCTGTACCCTTTGCGAGACATCTTCCGCCTGGGAAAGGACTTCTGGACAGTACCCACGAAGAGATACCAATGACTTTCCCAACATCCATGGAACAAGTATTCGATTGCAAACCAATGACCAGACGGCATAATCATTTCGACCAACGCTCAATCCACTAGAGTATGCCCTACTAAATGGAAGCGCCATGCTTTCTAAGGACTCAGTATGACAGAGGCAGTACGTGTAGGCAATGAAGAGCGTCTCGGCTTTACTGGATGCATTCATGTGATCTTGTATCGCGAGTGCCAGTCGAGCAAACCGGGAACCTGTTTTCACATCGTGGCGAACAGCTATAGTCAGCATCCCAAGAGACGCAAACGCAGGAGCAGCAGCATCGTTCAGCCCGTGTTTCAATGTGAGCTCGACAATCTTGCAAATGACCAAAATGTTTAGAAATACTTGTTTGGAGACCCAGCACGCATTTCCCAAATTGGACAACATCTTCATGGTGTTTAGAAGCTCTGGATCAGTAATTGTTCCCAGAGTGTCATGGATGTCTTCCGGTGCTGGAGCAGACTTGGCCATGCAAATCGTCTTTGATAGCTTTGTCCTAGCCTGCAGTGGAAGCCTCCATTTTGTGCGGAGTATGCTGGTTCCCCAATCTTTCAAGGTCGCCAAGCCATAGTCGACAGCTTCTTGGTATTCCACGTCGACTGTGCTCAGTTTGCAGACGCGAGAAACCTTCAGTGGCATAGCTTCGATCTCTGTACAGTCTTTCTGGTCAAAAACCATTGCACTGTAGTCATCAAAGGCTTCTCCATTCTCCAACGCCAGTTCCATCATAGCCCCCATGGTACACAATTCAACCGTCAACTCTCGATGACTGGTCCACTTATCTCGTGGTAACACTAGGATCCCATTGGAAGCGTAGCTACTGGCGCTTTGAAATGCGGCAATATTCCTTGCCTTCCTAGCTGCCCGTAGATTTAATGTTGCACACTCGATGGCATTGCCAGCAGTTACCTCGCCATGATTGATCAAGTCAGCAACAATGAAAAGATGATCTTGTAACTGCTCCTTGTCCAAGAAATGTAGCAATATCCTTCCAACTTTTGGCCGAACCGACTTGTTAGATCCATTGAGTAGGAGTAGATCTTGTGCCACCTCTTGGATTATGTTATGAACCCATTGAAATGTATCATCGCTATCGTCACTATCGTCATCGCCGTTATTAAAGTCATCGTCGTAATCTCCGGTACTAGCCTGCTCGATGATGCGTTGATCCGACAGCGTCTTGATCAAATCTTCTACAGAAGCAGCTTCGCTCCCATTGTAGTATTCGTTCCAAATCACCGTCATTATCGACTTTTGAAAGAACGATCCAAGGCATGCTGCACATTGCAGAAAAGTCTTTGCTGGAACGGAGAGGTGCTGTATTCGAGATTGAAGCATGTCCACAAGCCGGCCAGTGGAAAAAGTCCTCTTTTCAATTTCCTTCTCGTTCCAGGTCCATTTCCAGCTTACAAGATTGAATTTCAGAAGCCATTCATGAGTCAGCGTTTCCATAAACTCAATCACAAAGTAAGGATTGCCCTTGGTCCGCTTGAAGCAAATCTCTGCCAATCCTTCCACTTTATCTTTATCATCGATGGACATCATGGCCATTAGCATCTCCTGCACATTATCAAACGTACAATTTTTCAATGAAATTTCAGTGAGGTTGTAACGAAAGTTGTCTTGGCTTTCCGTCATGGATTGTATCCGCTCCATAAGTGGGCTGTTGGGTGGAAGCATCTCGTCATTGTTATTGGATCGATAGCACCCAATGATCATGAACGGATTCGGGTTCTGTTCGTCACAGATTAGGTGATTGACAAAGTCCATCGACGCCATGTCTGCCCACTGGATATCATCTATGAGCAAGACCAAGGGGGATACTACCGCACTGAGCGCTCGGCTGAGCACTCGAAAGGCGTACTTAGAGCGTTGCTGAACATGTTCTGCATCAAACGTTTCGGTGCCTGAACCCGAATCCTCATCATCACTGTCTATATGATCCCCAAGAATCTCAGCGAGCTCTGGAACCAAACACAGGAGGATATCCCGTTGGTCCCCAAGCTCGGTGTATAAGATGTCACCAATGTGCGATGCCGACTGCTCGCACATGGACAGAATTTCTCGACAGACTTTTCGGAACATGTTGGCAATCGCAACAAATGGTACCTTGCTGTCAACATCAAATTTTCCTTCGACAAAGAGTCCTCCTTTGGACCGGGCCACAAAAGACCTCAATTTCCGAGCTACCGTTGTCTTGCCCACACCCCCATTCCCTCGAATGAGTACGAGTTCTTTGGATGGGATTTTCAGGAATCCAGAGTCAAATTTCATCGCCTTGTCGAAGGATCTCTTGGCTGTCACCATTCTCTCTAAGCATTCCTTCAAGGTCTTGGATTCTTCTTGACGACCTACAACGCCAATGGCATCCATTTTCAGTTTGTTGTCAATGGCTGCTAATTCCTCTTTACGCTTTCGTTGTTTTTGAACCACCAAAGGGTCGGGTTTCTCCACCATCTTGATTTTTATCAGTTCTTGAAATTTTACTCTCTTTCTCATCCGTATAGAGCCAGGGCCGCTCCTCCTTGACACTTCTAATTCGGATGTTTCGCTACTATCATCATCTGATGACAGCAATGATTTTATCTTTGGCATGTTGCTCATGGACCCAGAATGATGCAAGTACCGCAAGTTTGTTTGTGGAGTAGAAGCAGTTGTGGAAGGAGTTCCAGGAACGGCACTTATGTGATGTTCCTTGATTCTCATAAAGTCGTCTTGTACAATTATGGATTCCTCCGAGAGCATGCGGTTCATGATCGTATGGTACAATACCGGTAATGATGTTGTCGTTGTGGTTTTCTCAGTACTGATGAAGTTCCAGATTGAACAAAGCTAACCACCATTCGCTTGCTTGATTTCTTTAGCTACAAGTTGTAATCGCCACGGATTACTTTGAGGTCTTGTGTGGATGTGTAATGTGGTACTGTACCTGAGAGGATCAGGTAAACCACAAGGATACTATCTTAGGTGTATTTTGAGTGTGTACGAATTTTGAACCTGATGTAGCTTTGATCACTTTTCGGATTTGAGTGCGTCCAAATTCGTTTTGTGACGGTTCGGCTCGCGTTGATAAGATCATAACAGGTGAAATTTCTGGTCTTGCCTCTAAGTATGAGCGTTTCTATAATAAGTAAATACATTTAGAGCTACGAGGAATCTGTTTCAAAATCACCCGTGAGCCCTCCTTTCGTGATTCGTTTTTATGTATCGCACATGATGGATTGCAACTTTTTCGATTGGACATCATTCTTAGGGGGATCCAAAACCTTCCTTGGAGTAGCGCGACATATTGATTGCAGTTCTTCTAAAGTACAGAAGACTTTTACTAAACCTGTAACCTGTAACTCGCCGTCATTGTTGGTAGAACTCGATTGCTGCACTGGTACCTGGTACCACCCTTACGGCGGTGTCCATTACGCCCTACCAAGAGAACAATCTTGGCCCTACCAGCACCACAACACGTCCTTTTATCATGGGCATGAGCTGGATGGCATGGTCTGTTCTGCTGCCTGCACCAGCAGTTCATGATCTGCCCAATCACCAAACATATATGTAGTGCGGAGTAGCAAGAAGACACGGCTACGCGATCTTGACTCACATTTAATATATAGTATCATCGCCGACGCAGAGGAAATCTAAAAGACACGAAATATAGTGGAGTTGGATGAAACCAAGAGTCTGTCACAACATAGACATGAGTGAGTGAGTGAGTGAGTGGTTGAGTGGTGATTGGTGTGTGGTTCATCGTCTTCATACTGGTTTGACTTCAATCATCGTCTGTTGTTCGCTCGTCGCTCTGTCATTCGTTCGTCACTCGTTATTCGTCCGTTGAGTTATTTGCATGCAGTCAGTTTTGTGAGGTTAAAACGACAATGCAAATTCTGACGATCCCTACATCATTTTATACTGTAGCATATAACTATTCCATCTGTCATGAAACACTGAACCGAGACAGGGCAAACAATGAACAATGGGCACACCACAAAGCATAGGCACCGAAGAATACCGATTGATACGTGCAATAATGGAGCAGGGAATGAATCATCGAATCATGCTCTGCCATCACCAAATTCCGTGTCATCGACCAGAGCAAGTTCACGTCGACGAGTCAAGAAGAAACCAAAAACAAACTTTCGAGTCGTAATTCTGGTGATGACACTTCCATTAGCTGTTCTACCATGGCTATTTGCCCATTCCAACATGATAAAGCCCACGAGCCCATTTCTTAGACCCGAAAAAGCGAAACCAATAAGCATTCAAGCATCAGCTGACACTCTGCCTCATCAGCTTCAGGATCTCGAACCACTGAGACAACCAATCGATCAGATTCGAGAAGAATGGCCAGACCTCTTACATATTGTCAACACTCGTTTCATGCAAGAGCAAGGAACACTGAAAACGTTGGGAATGGCACGGTATCATCAATTCATGACCTTTTGCTTTCCATCCATGATGAATCAGACAACTACGGAATTCTTGTGGATCGTAAAGACAGATCCGGAACTAAGTCCAGAAATTCGTGATTTGATGATTGAAGCAATGAAGCCGTATCCACACTTTTACCTGGTGGGGAGCAACAACAACTTTATGATCAACAAGAATAATGGATCCTGGAAGGGTGGTGAAGAAGGCAAGGATCTGTTGAATTCTACAATTTTTACCGGAAACTTGACATGGCTTCAGCAAGCAATGGCGCTACGAAATGAACTCCCAGTCCTGGAGACTCGATTGGATGCGGATGATGGGTAAGTTTCATTTGTCGGTAGTGTCGTTTGGGAACAAAGCCACGACGGCCTTCTTCTTGGTCCTATTGCGAATCCTTATTCATACTCACAGATTCTTTTTTCGTATGCACACTTTTTGCGATTTGATGATCCTTTCCTCACAAACTGAAAATGCTATAGATTGCATCAAATGTACCTTGATTACGTCCAAGGCGTCGCCAGACGACGATTCGACAAAGATGATGATTCGAGCGCACCAGATTGGTTGTACTGGTGCATTCGACGCCATTTAGAATGGCACACGCCTGCTGATAACACAACGGATCCTTTCCTTCTTGAACGAGGCATTCTAATCCCCATTCAACACAGTCTATTGTGCATCACTCCTGGGATTACGGTGGGGTACAATGTCCGAGCCGATCCGACCAAAATACCCGTGTACCCTCATGATGCGTTGCTCCTAAAACTGTCACATCGCGATGCCAACAACCAAACGGCACACAATTGCTATCCACCAGGCAAGGCAGAAACGGAATCGGACGAAGAAACGGATTCACTGCCTTGTCTTGACATGGCGGAAGCCTTCCTTTTGGGTGCTCTGCGATCCCGTACATGGACATCGGCCGGAATGATGCGAGTCGAGGCCGATGCTCAAGTTGGGTCACCAGAAGTGATCCGGAAACTTTGGTTGTTATTGCACAAGCGGTTTGCCGTCGAGCCTGAACGGGTCAAAGAACTTATGAAGTACTTTGAAGCAAATCGAAAGGAAATCGCACAGGAGAACCTTTTGGGGCAGTGTACAACTGGGCATTCTTGCAAGGACAGTGCAAAACAAGCTTTACAATCGTATATGGGAAAATGAGCTGGAGAGGATGGTGTTCTAGCTTGCAATTCTGGGCTGGTTCGTTCGATTGTTTGATGACTGAATCGGAATCTCAAATCTGTCAGTGGTGGATATCGTCGACCACTTTGCTACTCAATTTGCAAGTTCTTGCTCAAAGCAACATATTGCCTGCTACAAGGACTTTTGCAAATGAAAGAGCAGTGTCAGCCAGCATTCATACTAAAGCAGTATTGGCGCTGTGCAGGGAATTGCAGCACAGCAGGATGATGGCAGTGTACAGTATTTGTAGTCAGAAGTCGGCAGCTGAATCGAAGATTTTAAAACACTTGAAGACAAAGTAAAAGAGCTGTCGGCTCTGATAGATACAATTTGACTGTACATACCATATACTGGATCTAATATGATTTTGGTGCTGGTACCTGTACACTGGTCCCTCTGTCTTTGATTGCTGCCAAAACATCAGTGTGTCCAGACAAATCAGTGTGGGGAATATGAATAATATCAAACTAGACAAGAGAGCAAAAACTGAAAAGCAACAAAGCAGTTGCCGCCTTGTTGTACAACCAGCCATTCTAACGAGACTATTGAATCATCTCTGAATCATCTCTGTAGTGGCAATGCTGCAGAGCCAAGTAATTTTTTGCGTCAAATAAAGCAGGCAGACACAACTCAGCATATCCGTTACAACAGGCATGCATGAGGACAAATGAAGTCCCAGTCTGACAAGACCGACTTTTGACCATTCCCAGAGTGCCGGCTCCCAAAATGGTGGACAACATGGCTTGAATTGAAAATCTAGTGGCGGTATCATTGTCCCAGTTGTAACCAGTGTAGGAAAGTGTGGGACCGCTAGAAACTGATATATCACCAGTCATTGTCAAACCCTAACCCTCCTTTTCTTCATGACAGTAGCGCAGCAGCATCCATACCTGTAGACGGTCCAGTCATTGTCATTACTTTAATGCACCAAATCTCCAACCTGTTAAAGCGAGGACTTGGCACGACACAATGAAGCTTTTATGCTACATACTGAATACTGTTTGTCACTTTGCGCAATGAAAGTTGAGGAACCGATATGTAAAAAGCTCAATATGCAGAAGCGGACGGAGGAACCTGTCTCTGAGGAATTGGAAGTGCCGCTAGCTAGTACTGATGCAAGGAGAAGGAAGATTTTAGTTTGTTCACGGGGTCGGATTGGAACAACACAAACAAAAGGACAGCAATAGTGCGTTCTGGTGGTGATGTTTTTTTAAAAAGTCGTGCGTGATGTGTATTTTGTCTTTTTTTTATAAACTATTATTGCTGTCGAGCAGTATTTCTGCGAGCAAGCCGGTTATAGTCGTTGTGTCTTTTGGTAAATATATATTTTATACTGTAAAATGTGCTTATTATATGTTGCGAGAAATACTGTACCATACTGTAACCTCCAACGGAAATAAAATTCCACAGTCAGAACTTTTGCAACAATAATGGCACAAACTCCAATCTGACAAAGAAGAATAAGGCATATACTCAACAAGCCATGAAGAAAGATATTGAGAGCTCAGGGCCGTGGGTAGAACCGGTGAAAGTGGCCGAATGCGAAGAAGTTGATGAAAATCGGCCACACAATGGCGTCGGATGTGTGGATGGGTGCCTCCGAGACAAGCATTTCGCCATCACAATTTTTATCATTGTGCTCATCGCTGTGCCGTTCCTTTGGGTGCTGGGTTTCCTTCTAGACCTTCATTTCATAGTAATTCAGACAATTCTTGGCGTTCTTTACGTCTCCTTTTGTCTCAAAAGCAACAGCTTCCAATACATTCGAAGTGTTGTGACAACCGAAGATATCGTGACGTTCATGGGGAGGATGTACAAGACAAAACCAGCGGTATATTTTTCCATCAGATGCTACCACTATGAAACGAGAACTCGCACGAAATTCCAAGATGGAAGATCCACCACCGAAACGTATCAAGCGAAAGTGTACACACATTCTGCACGTGATAGTTTGAAATTTGTTGGATGGCAAGACACTTCAACGTCTCTCAATCTGAGTGAAATTGAAAAGTATGTCATGACAAAGGTTTCGGTGAAGAAGAGGTGGACAGGAGATGCCGGTGCTGATGAACAAAGGCGTGATTTCGTCAACAAAAACAACCGCGATACATACTATGTGTTCTCTGAAGACTTACAGCTCGAAGGATACCGCCCTCGCTTTCTGGGTTTTCCCAATTTAGATGACGTACCATGCTTAGCTCATTGGAAATGGTATGTACTGAGTCATCTCACAGTGGTATTTGCTCTCCCATACCGGATGTGGCTTTCCAGTAGGACAGGAAAAGTCAGAACCGAAGTTGTGAAGCAGATTTGGACATCCTCTGAGTCAAAGCCCTTGGAGGTGAAGGAATAAAGGTTGTAACAATGTACCAATATATATTTGCACGATTGCGCATGAACGTAATAAGTCTAGTATACCGTACGTATCAAAATCCATCACCAAGATTGAAATACAGTTGCATTTTGGACAAGATTGTGGCTACGAAAGCAGCGTCATTGGAAGAGGAAGAATCTTGGCAAAAAGAAGAGTATCATGCAAGTCTCGTGTGGTCCCATGTCGGTTACAACAGATGCCGTGTTGGACATCATTCCACTGCCTCTTCGTCCACAGGAACCATTGAAGTACAAGGAAAAACAATGAGAGGTCATGGAACGGCTCACGGATGACGCCTACGATGACAATGGCAAGATTGATGGAAAGGCACCACCACAGGACGATATTTATAATGACGATTTGGATGGGGACAGTTTTCGGAAAGCGTGTTTGTGATCTCATCCACCACTCCCTTCCAATAGATCCACAGCAAACACAAGGCCGTCATGTTACCGGCCCTCAAGATTGCCTTTGATTCCGATTATATTGACATTTTGAAAATGCCTCTATTGTTAGCAAGAGAGGATGACGATGCTCCATTGATGATGCTAAGCAATCATGGACCAAAAGTTTTGGGCGTCAATCCCAAAAAGTCTGCGAATATTGGGGCAGTTCCGAAGTCCGATACGATCCCAAGGATCGTCGTCCAAATAAGGGTGCCAAACATTATCTCGTGGGTCAGCTACAGTACCATCCTTAACGCAGTATATAATACTGGGACAACCCGCCCAATAAGCTTATATTATATTATAACTTTAACTATGATCCCACGCGACAATATGATTTCTATAGCTGGGCCATGGTGAATTTCATGACGATATGGCACAACATTTGCTCCAAGAGTTATTAAAATATTTATCGATCACATGGAATTTAGGTGAAAGGATTTCTTGATGAGTTTTTAGTCCGGCAGAATTACATTGGCAACCAAATTGGACCCTTTCAACAACAACCGCTGTGTTATGGTATCACAGAAAAAAAAGGCAACCTCGAGTACTTCTCGATATCAGTAATTGCTTGATTCATCGATCGATCGATCGATCGATCGATTGCATGAATGAATCGTGCAAGCAGCGCAGGTGTATTGTCATCGATGCTACTGGAGTAGCGACCAACGGTCCAGACTGCGCACTACCATAGCTGGCAGAAGTTGTTGTCTGCTGCCTTGAGCTTGCACAGTTCCAGTCCTTACCCGTCGTATTCTGCCTAGCCTCTTGACACAATCGACAAACATGCCAAAATATCATCAGCTGCTGCTATTGAAGTAGCTAAAGTAATAAACGACTGTCTCGGTCCGCTCCCCATTACCCCTAATCCTCAATGTCGCTTCCGAGAGCATGGCGCACTAGTGCATTCATAATACCTTTACAATCAACGTTCTTCGTGTCCTTTCGCAAACATGTGTCAACGAACAGATTCACACCATCCTTCGTTTGGAAATCTGACCCATCAATTGTCTGCTGGTGAAAGCCGACAAAGCTCTGCGAGGCCAAAACCTCCGACTTTTCTTCGAGTGAGGCAACTTCTTGGAAAGCTTCAGTTGTGCCAAAAGAATCTTTTAGCGGGACTTGTAGCATCCGCAAAACAACCTTTCGCTCTTTAGTAACTTTGTAACATCCGTAATCCCTTGCGTATCCAGCTCGTGCTTGTTAGTACCCTCGGATTGAGATTATTTTCCAAGAAGCACACGCAGACAAAGACCACCCTTCTTCCAGCAACCTTTCGCCGCAGAGCTAACATCCTCGCCGTCACTATTGTTGGTAGCGGTTTTGACCTCCATCTGACACTTCTGTAGGTCGCAAGGTCGTCCTCGACTTATTGACCGAGACCACCATTGGAATGTAGTAGTGCTCTTGCTTCTCGTTGTCTTTTGTCCAATACTACTCGAAGCGAAAATGTCACATCGATGGCCTTGCAACCGTTTCAAAAACATAGAAGAAACCTTTAACGGCGCACTATAAATGCTTCAGAAAGCTCTCTTCCGAACGCATGCTCCAATCCTCATCATACACTCGTAGGTAGTTCCGGCAATAAACTTTTAAAAGAGAAATATACGGTAGGGCAGGAGCGGGGGTGGATAAATATATTTTGTATGCCGCATATTTTATAATAATGTATGTGAGTGCGAGCGAGTGAGTCAGTCGTCGGAGCGTGCGGAGAAGCGCAGAGTACCAGGTACTCGCGCGATGCATCCGACTCAAATTTTCACGCTACCGTACAGTATCTATATCATAATCGTACGCGGATATACAGTATGGCGACGATGATGAGGTGATGACATAATATATATAATGCGATAATAATAATCCCTGAATATATAGCGTTGTATCATCTACAGTACCGAGCAAGAATGGCGACAAGGATACAAGGATATAAGGAAGACTGGAACATCAAATAGAAGGAAGGAATACATCAATCATCAAGGACTTCTTTGGACAAAGAACTACTATGAGCGATCGTTTTAGGTCTAGGAAACCTGGTCAAAATCACTATAATGTCGAAGGATTCCACTTGTTGGAAGAACTAGACACCCATAAGAGAAGGGAGAGAAGAGCATGCAAAACGAATTCCTGCAGCAGATTTTCAGGATCGCTCTTGGTATCCATTGTTGCTTTGTTCTTTGGAGTCCGCTTATTCCTAATGTTCAGAAATAGATACCCTGGAGATGTCAATAACTCTACGACTATCAATACACACGAGACACAAACAAAATCACAGAAATGGGAGCTGCCTGCGTCATTTTCCAAGGGATCCACACGAGAACAACAAAAAGTTATCTCTGACGTCTGTTCTGAACGAAAAGCTGTCTCTCCCCTAAGAAACGAATCATCTACATCGGGTGACGTGTCTTGGACGATTTGCATGACAATCAATTCCGGATTCTATGACTTCTTCCGAAACTGGTACAAGCATTACAAAGTGCTTGATTTGCAGTTGGAAATTGTTTTGTTTGCCGAAGATGCGGTTGTTTATGATCGCCTTTCCAATGCCACGTTTCTGAATCGCGAATATACCACAGTTGTCAATGCGACCAATACTACTACGGACCCTTCTCCCATGGCGACATCTACTCCATCAAAACACATGACTGCTGAAGCAGCTGTGTTGCCAACACAGGCTCCATCAAATGTCACGGCAAATGTGTCATCCTCTTCTTCCACCGATGAATCAGACGAGAATGCTTCATCAGGTTCTTTGGATGCATTATGGTCGGACTGGAATCATGGAGTGTTCGACATATATTCCTATGCATACAGGAGCTTGATTGCCAATCGCCCAACTAGGCTGTTACAAGTCTTGTGCTCTGGACGCAATGTGCTATACATTGATACTGATACCGTCTTGAAGAAGAGCCCATTGCCTGTTATCAACAAGAACTATCTGGAAGGAGTGGACATTAGCATCGCCATTGACAAAATGGGAACCGAGGCCTATGCGCATACATATGATCTTTGTACCGGTTTTATCGCAATTAAGGCAAGGTCAGAGACGATTGACTTTTTGTCAGATTGGGAAAAACGTTGCCACGATGATGCACGCGTCCAGAATGATCAACAAGCTTTCAATCTAGCTTACGAAACCTTGTGGAAAAATTGGAAAGAATCCAGCTCTCGAAGGGTAACTCTGGACGTTTTACCTTCTATACTGTTTCCAAATGGCGAACAATTTTTCACCCTTTACAATGAGAGTCAACGAGAAGAAGCAATATTGGTCCACGCTAACTGGATAGTGAGTGGCGCCAACAAGAAACTCAATCTAATGAAGCATGGCCTGTGGGATCCAGAATGACGATTTGGACTCTGATGATATATCACATTGCATACCGAGACAAGGTCTCCACTCCTCGCGCAGCTGCGTCTGAGAGACTGATCATGGCAACAGTATATTGGGGAGGGCGACGTCGATTTCTTTCAGCGAGTTGAGTACTTGTAGTAATATACCCATACATCTCAGAGCAAAATCAGAAGGTGCATGATGCGTACAGCTCAAAGGACGATTTCGCTTTGAGGAAAGCTTCCCTTGTTCCATATGATCTGAATGGTACCATCGAGGTTGCTCGTATACATCGAATACGAGTACCTGCTAAAATTAAGTACTGATATAGTGCTCATCCGGACATTGTTTCAACGAATCCAAACAGTTGAGTTAACATGGATGGACCACCTTCCTTCTTCTATTCAATGTCACAATGACGGCTGTTTTTAGTACCTAGGCACCGCAGTCATAGCAACTGTAAAGTAGCGCCCGCACACTGATAGTGTTGTTTGCATCTGCCATCAAGTCTTCATTAGTCGACTCATTCGACTATTGTCTTTCCCCCGCCAAATTGGGCGAATGGAAATTTCGCGGATCTCGTCAAACTCTATTATACTCTCCCTCTATTATACCGGCGACAATAGGCTCGAATCAAACTGAAGGTTTCATTGTGAAGGTTCTGAATGAAGGAAGAACCATGAGCGATCGTTTTCGGTCTAGGAAAATCGGTCGTAATCACAATCATGACGTGGAAGATTTCCAAATGAAAGTGCTGGTGGAGGACTATTTGGACGTAGACAATAAACATAGAGGCAAACGAGAAGAGAGGAAAGCATATCGCATACACTTCTACCGCGGATTTGTGGCATCGCGACTCTCCAGGTTGTCGCTCCTGGCAATTCATGTTGCTCTTTTCTTTGGATTCCGTTTCATATTCAGAAATGGATACCTTGGCAAATCCCCTCCGTCCCCCCGAATGATGTCACCACCAGACTCACAGCATGAGCCGCCAAGGTGGACAACGCAGAAGTTTGAAGTCTCGGAATCTTTGGTCAGTCTAGCAAGTGGACTACAGCAGAAGATGATATCGAACGTTTGCTCTGAACGAAAAGTTGTCACTCCGCTGAGAAACGAATCATCATATAAACAATCTGATGGTCGTATTCCTTGGACGATATGCATGACAATCAATGCGGGGTTCTATGACTTCTTCCAAAATTGGTACGCTCATTTTCAAATTCTGGACTTGAAGATGGACATGGTGTTGTTTGCGGAGGACTCTGTAGCCTACGATCGCCTTTCCAATGCTCAATTTCTGAACAGAGACTACACCATGGTTGTGAATGCCACCACCAGCACACCAATTACTTCTCAGCAGGCCACAGATGTGCAACCAGCCAAAATATCATCCACTTCAACTGGTTCCTCCGCTGAAGATTCAGCTTCTTCAGATGAAGTCTTTGACGCTTATTCTCAAAAGTACAAACAGCTCATATCCAATCGCCCGACTAGGCTGTTGCAAGTCTTGTGTTCTGGGCGAAATGTCTTGTACATTGATTCTGACACCTTTTTGAAAAAGAGTCCGTTGCCTTTCATCAACAAGAATTACATGGATGGTGTAGATATCAGTGTTGCCCTTGACCACGTAAAGAGGAAGAAATATGCGCATGGCTTTGGGGTTTGTACTGGATTTGTCGCCATCAAGGCCAATCCAAAGACGGTCCACTTTGTGTACGAGTGGGAGAGGCGATGTCACGACAGCGACAGTGGAGGTGCCATCAATGATCAGACGGCGTTCAATCTAGCCTACGAAGCCTTTTGGTTGGAGCGACAAGAGTCTGGCATGTCCATCATCAAACTCCAAGGCCTACCGGTCGAGTTATTCCCAAATGGCGAGCAATACTTCAAAAAGTATGATGAAGGTCAACGAGAAGATGTTGTCTTGGCTCACGCGAATTGGATTGTTGGAGGTAAGAACAAGAGACAAAATCTTATGAAGCATGGCCTATGGGACCCAGTGTCATGATGAATGGATGAGTGGATGAATGAATGAATGAGAAAGAAACCATTTTCGATTCCAACAAGAATAGGGATCCACATGAAATTCGGTCATATAACTGTTGCAAGTGGACGATTGACCATAGGGCATCACTGGATTTCAGGAGCTCTTCTAAGCAATACAAGTGAAATATAAAATAGCATCGGACGCGAGACGAATATGGGAAGAAGGACTCGAAGATTGGCTCCAAGATACTGGGTATCATATCTCATTTTCTTCTTGTTTGCTACTATCTATCTGGTCTGCTGCCTGCCAATAGGTATCACCATAATCAAAGAATAACTCCTCCCCCTTTTGAATATCTCGCGAAGAATAAAAGTGCATGACACCAGCCTGAAATCCAAACTGTTGCTTTTTCCAATAGACATTGGCCATGTCTTCTGACGCTGAATTCATATACCGCGCTTTGTTTGACTTTTTTGGGTCAATCCCATCAATGTAGACAGGTTCACTACCCAGTAGAGAGAAAAATCCAGTATCAACTCGGGCCACATACCGGCCATCGCCGTTTGGGTAACGCGAAAAATAGTCTTCTTCGGTCAGAACCTCGCCTTCGTAATCAAAGAGATAGGTCGACTTGGCAAGGTTGGACCCCGCAAAGAGTCCCATGCCGGCACTTGGAATTGTCGAAGGTTGAACCTCAAAGGCTGAGGAAGGAAAAGGAGCCTGATATTCGTTGTAGGATTCTGTGATGCCATATCTTATCGATATGCCAATCAGCAAAAGACCCAGGAACACAAGTGGATCAAATAATCCCAATAGAATTCCCAAGACGGATGCAAGGCTGAGGAAGGAAATACCAATAATCAACCCGGTGGTTCGCAGCCGCCTCTCTTCCTTCACCTGGAGACGCAATGGATTGGGACTTCTGACGTTGTCGTCATTCGGAGCAATGAGTTTCTGGGAATCATCGTCATCTGTGGACCTGTCAATTTTGGAATGCAAACAAACACTGCTTGGAAACCGATGACACCTTGGATGATGCTGAAGTAATAAAGCTGCTTCCGGGAGCCTGGATGGAACGGCGGGTCCATGAGGTGTTATTGTCAAATGCATCAGCCAATGCGCAATGTTCAATGTCGCATCGTTGTGATAGCAAGATGTTATTTTTATATACCTGCTATCAAAAGATATATACGAATTTAAAAAAATCGCACGCATGCGTGGGGAACTGATCAGAAAATCGAACCTGTTTTAGGCCTCACCTATTTCGAGACTACCATTTTGCAGTTTCACGTTGAATGTCTAGTAGGACAAAATGGTTCGGACATTTTGAGCTTCGACGGTGTTCCTGATAAACCTTTTCGTACCCTTCGGCGTATAAATCTTTTGTCAGTGTTTTTAGCAGCTTCTGTAAAGTCGGACATTGTGTTCCTTTTGAGCTTCTGCCATGTTCGAAAGAAATTATCGTATTTAACAACATTCTCTTTCTGTTCCAGGAACAATTGTTGATGAATTCATAGAAGTGTAGAGATGTTCCAGGCACTTTTTTCTTTCTGCGACCGACCTTTCCACCTGTGACTTATCCCGGTACATGGCTGCGACTGCAAAACTCGCATACAGTCTACAGCCTCACTGGTTTCTTCTCTCCATTCACAGTCAGGCAGCGAAGTAACCATATAACCCACGTACCTGTATAACAACTGAAGCCTCAGTCAATTAAAGAAGGAAGCAGCTGGTCCCTCATACATGATGGGGTGTGAAAATTCAAAGATGGATTGTTACCCGTACAAACTTCCTGATTCGGAATGGAAGAAAAAACTGTCAAGGGAAGAGTTCCATGTGATGCGACGAGGTGGAACAGAGGCCTATGGGAAGGGTGAATATTGCAAGTACTTTCCCAAAACGGTAAGGATCTTCTGAAAGAGGCTTGTTGGATTTCCTCATGTTGCCGTATCATTCATCATTTTTCATTGATCTGAATCTTATATATATATTATGCGTAGGGATACTTTGCGTGCAAAGCTTGCGATCATCCCTTATACTCGGCACAATCCAAATTCACGGACAGCGGTTGGGATGCTTATTCTATGGCGTATACATCTGGTGAAATGCCCCATGTTAGTATTCGTGGATTCAACGAGGTAAGATCTTTCTTAGACTTTAGGAGGACCCATTTGCATGGCGAGCTTATTTCTAACGCATGCTATACTTCCCATTGCTGTTAGGTCTGCTGCAACAACTGTGGCAGCCACTTGGGACATTTATTTCCAACTCAAGACGTAGAAACCGAGCAGAGACAATGAATTAACTCCATCTGTTTGGTCTATCACAAGGACATTGATACCTTGCCGGATAACGTCACTGGCGAGAAAAGACTCGCATTTGGAGCTCTCAAGTTGCCAAAGAAATAAACAACAACTTATTGCAATACTAATAAGAGTGGATGGCAGTGACAAGCCAGTCATGCACATAGTTGCATTTCTCTAGACAATATAATTGTCGCCAGGACTCAAATGCAATTTCAAGTTTGGCCTCTTCTTTCATGAGAATGACGGTGCTTCGAGATGGATTCGACTTTAGAGGAAAGAGCTAAGGCGATTCATTTCTGGCCCCTGACAGTAAAGCATGGAAGAGAGACGAATTATACAATAGAACTCATACATATTTATCTATAGTTGAATTCATTACGACTTCTTTCAGCTGCGATTCAAGGCAGTTATTCAACAGCCAAGGCAGCAGTGTGCTGAGCCAGACCCATTTTCCGGCTTTTATCGTGCTACTATCAGCTACAGTATCAGCCCTCCCTAGAGATTCCCTATGCATTCCGTTTCTCTAAGCGTACCAGGTACCGGGTACTGGTACTGGTGCTCTTTCGACCATTGCGGAAAGAACTACAGTATACCGCGTTTTCGTGGAACTTCGCAGGTGTTCCGCGTAGAAAGACTACGTATCTACTCCGCATGACCTAACGGTATTCCTATACTTTCTCCCAATCGCAGGTGCCGCAATATACAAGGATGATGTGAAGCCCTACGAACCGTACTCCGGCGGAATCATTAGTGGAATATTGAATATGTATTTGTTGAATGATGGAGTGATTTATTCAAACTCAGGTCGATGGCATTGACAAATGAAACCATCATCTTACAACAAACTTGAAATCGAAGGGTCGCGCCCCTCCTCATCCAGAAGGTCGCCTTGTCATGACGTGATGATAGCTTGTTCGGGGATCTCGAATAGATCCAAAAGGTGTGGCGAAAACCCCTCCTGTCAATTTTTGGTGGATTGTGGCTGAGGTATCTCAATCATCTCATCTCCGCATCTCAAATCTCGTGATAACGAGGATAGGAGGAGATTTGTATGCCCGTAGTATACGGCTACAGCCGAGAGTGTCCGCCGTATATCCATGAGAGGCAGACGCCAGAAGAAGGCGACACCTCCGCCGAAGTAGAATCATGAAAGCAACTGCAAGCGATTGGTTGCAAGGTGCACCACCCTTATCCATTGATCCGTCGTCGCCTTCGAATGGGCACGAAATTGGTATTTCCTTCCATCAAGAACTGCCTGGCTAATTTCAGCCGATCACGTACTCCAGCCAAATGACATTGTGACGTAACCAATGATTCTGGCTACCATCTACAAATGGTGAGCAGCAAGAGAGATCCTACTACAACAAAGTGGATGGCGCCACTATGGACCTGTTCTTTGGGTTTAGCAAGAAGAAGTTCGCCGCCAAAACTTGGACTTTCATCAATGCGCACAATACATCGGATGGAGATGCACATGAGAGTTGTGGCTCCAAAATGCACGAGTCTGGCGTAATTTCAAGACACTGCCTACCGGTACAAATGATACATAAGATGGGAACCATGAGATGCCCACAACCATGGTCGACGATGAAGGCCTTCAATGTGCTTCATCTCATTCATCATCTTGGGTTGTTCCAGGGGATTCTATTCAGAGCGACATCCATTGTGAGCTCCGAATAATAAGATGATTGATCTCGGCTACTTTTCTTCTTGCAGATTGGATTGGACGACGGTACAACTACTTCTGCGATGCATATGGTCCCCTACTGGACAGGCCAACATTTCCAGAGCCAAAACAAGGATCTTCAGGGCGGATGCCGTCAGTCTCTTTGAAGGGCCGTTCCGAACGTTTCACCATCACAAAAGACGATATGGTTTCGTCCTTTCGTGCAATGCTCTATAATTTCCCCGTCCACGAGAAGAGCTCTTTCAAAAACGATAGCACGTCTACGTTTCAGACGGCATCTTTATTGTAAAGTCTGAGCGCGACTACAGGTCAACACACACGCGTCCACATCGGTTGTACGTCCTCTTCCTTTGGCCGCTCGCCAGCCTACACTAGCGCCAATGATACTCTGAATTATTCCAATACAGGGGAACGGAACTTCCTTAGAAAGATGTCTTCAGATGCTGCTAGACAAGTTCAATTGTTCCTTGTTGTGGGGCTGAAGGAGCTTCTTTTAGTGTGATCGTATGCGAGTCGACTGCGGATTGCTTGCTGCCTTTGGTGTCTAGCTCTACCCTTTCTCAGCTTACGTATACCCGAATAAGATACCTTTATACTCTATGGTACCGATACAGTCCACTGCGTACAGTACTGGTACCAGGTACGTATATGCCGGTAGCCATCATCCAATCAATGTTGGATGCTTCTTTCTGGGGTGAAAGGAAATTCACATCTCCCAAAGTATAGACTCCCCTGTACTGATTTTACCCCAAATATATTATTACCATCGTTTTATTGTTGTGCCGTCGCACCTTAATTGCATCGCATACACCGGCATCATATATAAAAGAGCACGGAGTATGATTGAGATATCGACCTATTGCCAAACTACACCATGGAATGATAGACTCTTATCCCTTTTATCGGCTGTCCTGCTGAATCCCATTCGTCCTAACTTTACACGAGCCATAAACGACAAGCCAACTGTGCTGCCAGCACATAGACAAACCCAGAATGTCGTTGGAGTTGTGATAGTATTGCCGCTCGTTGGAGAATCTAACTCAAGCGTATGGAGAGCTTGCAAACGGCTGAGAAGAAGAATACAGAGGTTTGCGATTCGATACTCCCTACATGTAACGTTTGTCAACAGCCATCAAGCAAAAAAGGAAAACTTTGTTCAAACCTTGAAGTAAGTTTGTTGTCGATTATTTTCAGAAGTGTTTGGAGGACTTTTCTCATGGTTTGTTTTTGGACTATTAATAGCGACATTGTAAAAGTCACCGACAGCTACTTTTTAGTCTCCTTCGATGGAAATGCAACTGTTTTCAAAGATATATCAAGAAGTGAAGGGGATCAGGGACTACGGCTCCTCGGGTTAGTGCTTCTGCAACCTGGTGTGGAACAGAATGATGGCCTTGGTATAGTGATTAGCAATTATAGTCATGTTCCGATGCTATTGTTATCACCAGAGGCCAATGGGCAACTCATCAAGTCAGCAAACAATAGCAGTCCTCTTTTGCTCTTGGCCTTGCTTTCCGATGATCATTGCCTTGGCCATTGGGTCGACGACGAAATGATGGGAGTATGGCTGGGGCGCACAATTGCCAAGTTTATAGAAGCAATCACACTCATGACGGCGAACGAGGAGAAGAACGAAATCCTATCACGTCACAGGTCAAAGCTGTAGACGAAAGCGACAACAGTCCAGTAGGGTCTGCTGAAGCAAGGTATCTTTTTCTTTTACTGCAGATGCTGCCACTATCGACTGATTATTCGTCTATTCCGAGTTCCAAGGAAGGGTATAATGAGTAATATTCCCACGAGGAGGAGCAAAGTGGAACTTTGTAATTGTCGTGTTTGGACTCGGAGTTGCAACATCTCGTTCGCTGATATTCCGAACTGAGGACAATCCGGTTTGACATCATTCCTTGCATTGCTACTTTGCGGAAGAGAATATTGTTGGTGGTCCGCGTATACCTCTGCAAGCATTTGTAGGAGCTGTACCCTTGGAGCCAGTGAATAATGGTAAGGATTTTGATCCAATGACCGCAATCGATTGAAACCAATCGACCTAGGTAGAACTTCTCGGGCCCAATCCAAATAAATAAAATTCGGAGCATTGAGTTCTTGTATGGATTGTTGCGCCTGATCGTTAGCCGCATAAATTTTGTAGTTATCAGCACGGTTCTCTAGTGTTTCGTCAGGAGTCCATTTGCAGTCATAACACCACCCTGCTGACTTCCAGATGATTGTCACTGTTGACGGCACTGTCCGCGCAAGATCATGAATCGTTTCGTTGATAAGTTGGCGTATCTCTTGAGCAGATGTCTTTCGTCGACTATTGCCTACCACATCCCATACCGTGGCCCCAACGACAATCTTTGTATAGTCGCTATAGTCGATTTGTTGCGTCTGATTCGTATAGTCTCTACAAAAGTCGTGTACATCCGCTAGTAGTGGCCTCCAATCTGTATCTATGCAGCCGTTTCGTTTCGACGGAATTTTGCTCTCTGTTAAAATTGTCGAGTTGTTCTTATTGTTGTTATCCTCGATTATTTGTTCAATTGTTCGTTTCGCAAATCCGCGGTCGTGATCCTTTTTCATAAAGTATTCCCTTGTAAAGACTGAGGCCTTGACATCCGAGATATGGCTCTTGTTGGAACTGGATAGCATCAGATTCAATGTGTCGGCTGCCCGTCGTTGCAGCGAGTCCCCAACGAACAGGGTGCATTCTTGTGAGAATACCTCTCGTAATTCGTCGGGAGTGTAGAAATGAGATCCTTCTGCTGGAATCCACTGCTGACCAATCCAATGTGATTTTGGTTCACCAATGAGATTTTCAATCTCTTTCTCTATATCTACTTGCGGCTCGGCATTAGCAGTAATAGCATCGGTAGCTTGCATCGCTGTCATTTTCTTCGTCGTTGTTGATGTTTTATAGTGTGATGTATTTTAATTTTCTTAGGTCATTATCATCGTTTTGAAAGCATGCTTGCGCGTTTAGGCACGCCACGCGCTCAGCCGTTACAAACAACAAACTGAAGGATTCCGTAGAACTGGAGAAGAGGCAAGATGAAGGTCCAAATTACAGAGGTAATATACTGCGACATCATACCGTAGTGAAGACGACATAGGAAAAAATGGATATTAAAGTTACACATCATACAGGGGGATACATCTCGAGGGAATGCACATTTGCAGCCAGAACGATAACTGTCTCTCAAATTTTGTTTTGGTCCGGCAAGTTCTTGGGCAATCGTCGCTTGAAGGAATGATCCGAAAGGTCCGAGACTTTGACCGTCTCCCGTCGTCGTACCCTCGACTTCTTTTCCAGCCAAGCATCGGGATAGAGTCCGTCTGGAACTTGAATCTCATGCCGAAAGGCATAGGGCTGGAAGTAATCCGTCGTATAGGGCCGATCTGTCACAAAGATGACGTCTCTTGGGACATCAAAATACTCATATTCCACATCGTCCACAATGAGACAGTCGTACGCCACGTTGGTATGATTTGAAACCTCCAGTAGTTTAACCCGGTATAGATATTCCGGCTGGGTATCTTCTGGATCATTCTCATCTACCTCTTTTTCGTATCGACCTTCAATCGTACAAGGCAACAAGCAGGCATTGAATTCGTTCTCATCAAAGCGGTGTTGGACATAGGATTCACCTGGTGCTGGGTCCACCCACGTTTCTGGATATTCGCAAGTGAACATGATGTTTGGAGGATAAGGATGGTTCATTTGTTCCTTGGGAGTCTTTAGAATTTGCATGTTGTGTTTGTTGGAATACTCCATGGCAGATTCATAGTGATAATCCCGCTTGTTCTCGTCCCATTTCTCTGCATATTGGTCCCACGCCTTGGTCCATTCGTCTCCATAATCCAAAAATATTTCATGGCCCTCTTGAATGTCCTTGGTTGCCACATAGTCAAACATGAGACCCTTGCCGTGAATCTGTGACACCATTCTGCCTGGAACCTCCAAGAGTTCCGGATGATGATGTTCCTGTCGTTTCGTTAATGGTTTGCTGTACTCTTTGGGTGTGTGCCACCTCACTTCCACATTGACAAAATCCGAGTGATGATTAATGTAGTTGACGGTTGGCCCATACGGTAACAGCAAAAGATCCGAATCGGGATGACCAAACGCGTAATTCAACAAGAGCTGTTGGTCTGGTACTTCGTATTCCTTTTTGATTTCCTTTGGAATCTCCATTTCTGTGCGGGAAATTGGTACTAGTGGTGATGAAAAGACGACTTCTCCCTTTTTGATGTTGCGTTTTGCATAGACAGCCTTTCCCGAGGCATCTGGGTTGGCCGTTCCAGCCGCCACACCCAAGGTATCATCCAGACACATGATTTCTTCCTTGTCGTCCGTCTGATGATATTTGGAAAGAGCGTAGGTACCACCATCAAAGTCATCATCGCTACATTCGACCACAAGTTCTTCACCAGGACTGATTTCTCGGACTGCCTCAAAGAACATACTTTGGTAGCGAGAAAAGGATCCCGTGGCCGGATGATCGTGCGGTTCCATGTATTCCAAATACTTGTTGGTCAGCCTGAGATTGAAATTGACAGAGGTGCAAGGAACAATACAACCCAATCCTGGAACAAAGTAAAAGGCTCCCCAGTGACTCTGCATGGCCAGCAGCGGCAAATTCTCGCCATTCCAAAGATGTTCTTTGAGAGGAGGATCTTCCTGGACTCCTTCCCAATCCATCACTGGAACCAAGGTTTCGGCATCCACAGTGGCCCCTTCTCGAATATGTTTGCCAGTAAAGACACCGAGGCCAAAGCCGTGTTGTTCCTTTTCTTTAATGAGCGAAGGACCCATCCACAGGCCACACTTGGATTCTTCTTGGGCCTCGGCGGCATAGAGAGAAGGTGTGGGACAAGATCCAGTTTCACAAGGCCGGTAGCCAATTTGTTGTTGTGGTTGTTGCTGAGCTGTGGTGACAGACAGCCAAATCATCCACAAACGAATGGCATACCGCATGGACGACTGCTTCATGGTTCGTTCTTATATATTACAGTATTGCTGTGACATCGACTGTAGGGAAGCTATCGAATTTGCATCATCCTTGGATCCAACGGACACGACAGAATAATATGCGAGCGATTTGCACGTGTCTATTATCGGACATCACTTACGGACATAAATGTTCGATTACTTTCGCCATCTCGGACGAAGAAACGATTTCTTCCTGCGAAGGAATCTTCTGAATCGTGCGTCAGCGTGCGTAGAGAAGGATTTGATGGATCCTACGAAGGTCTGTCGTACGTAACCCACACTGCCATCCATTCTCAACCTTCGCCATCTCTGATTTGTCGAAATTCAGACCATCATCCTTCCTCGAGGTCCAATAATAAGATATATTTTGCCTGCCCACAACGCCTCTGTATTGTTGTTGTTGTTGAATATAAGGAAAGAAGACCCTTTTTTACGTTCGCTACATACACACACTACATACATACAAGATGAAGTTCCTATCAGTATCCGTCGCGGCTCTGATAGCTGGATCCGCCAATGCATTTTCATCTCGATCTGCATTCACAGGAGTCAAGCCAATGAATGTTGCTGCTGCTGCGGATGGCAGCAGTACGTCTCTGCAAATGGTGTTGGAAAAGCCAGCCACAAAGAAGATTTCCAAGCTAGAACAATTGAAAGTGGCTTCTGGAAACTTGGTGAAACCATTGATGGAGGTTAGTAAAAAAGTTTTAAAAGTGATGTCTGAAACGTGGTGCCGGAAGAAGCAAGATCTTCTCCAAAACAAAACAACAAAAACGACAAAATCCATCAACATGATTAAGTCATTCTTTCCCCGTCTGATCGATACATGCAGACGCAAAGAAAGGCCCTGTCCCTTTGCCAGTGGACTTTTGGGTAGACTATGATTGGTGTTTTTGTTTCGTATTTTGGTTGGCTTACTGGAGGCTCTGCATTGAACGAGTGGTGAAGGCTTCTGAAGGCTTGTGATGTGCCATAGTTCATCGTCATCATTTGATGATGAATCATAGGTCTCGTCGTCATCAGGCTGTGTTTCTTGTTCAGCTTGTACAACAACTAACACTTGTCTTTTTTGCCTACAATATATAATACTCACAGGAACTTTACACAGAAGAAATTGGAATTTCCAAGGATGCTTACCAAATCCTCAAGTACCACGGATCCTATCAACAATCCAACCGTGAAATCAAAGGAAAGGACTATCAGTTCATGTTGCGTCTCAAGCAACCTGCCGGAGAACTGTCACCCGACCTCTTTCGTCTGTTGGATGATCTCTCGATCAAGCATGGACAAGGAGATCTTCGGGCTACCACTCGTCAGTGCTTTCAGATGCACGGCATCATGAAGGGATCTCTAAAGACTGTCATTTCCTCCATCATGAACATTGGATCCTCGACTGTTGGAGCATGTGGAGATGTCAACCGTAACGTCATGATCACACCGGCTCCCTTTACGACTCCGGAATACGATTATGCTCGTGAATACTCCAAGGTGTTCGCCCACTTGTTCCGTCCTATGACTCCTGCCTTTTCCGAAATCTGGTTGGATGGAGAGAAGGTCGCTACATCTGAAGTCTGGGCCAAGGAAGTGGAACACCACAATGTTGACGAAAAGATGTTGTACGATTCTGGTCGAGGAATCATTTTGGACCACCCCATCGAACCCATTTACGGTGACCGTTACCTTCCACGCAAGTTCAAGATTGGTGTCACTGTTCCTGGCGACAATTCCCTCGATATCTACACCAACGATATTGGTTGTGTAGTCATCACCAATGATCAAGGCGAATTGGAGGGTTTCAACGTCATGGTCGGTGGCGGTATGGGACGCACCCACAAGAAGGAAAACACCTTTGCCCGAGCTGCTGACCACATGGGATTCGTTCCAAAGGAAGACATCATGGAGTGCCTCAAGGCCATTGTTGCTGCCCAACGTGATCACGGAAACCGTGATGTTCGTGCCAATGCCCGTATGAAGTACTTGGTCCACACCTTGGGAATTGACAATTTCCGTACTTTGGTCGAATCCTACTTTGGAAAGAAGATCCAACCTTGGAGAGAAATGGCGGAATGGAAGTACAACGATTGGATGGGATGGTGGGAACAAGGCGACGGAAAGTTGTTCTACGGACTTCACGTGGACAATGGCCGTGTCAAGGACGAAGGAAACTTCCGATTAAAGACTGCCTTGCGAGTCATTACGGACAAGTACAATTTGCCCATGATTTTGAGTCCTACCCAATCCATCATTTTCCGAGACATCAAGCCCGAAGACAGACCCGGAATTGAAGCCATCTTTGCCGAACATGGAATCAAGCCTTTGGAAGAAGTCGACCCGTTGAGCCGTCTTGCCATGGCTTGCCCTGCTCTTCCACTTTGTGGTCTCGCCCAAACTGAGGCGGAACGTATCATTCCAAGCTACATTGCACGCATCCGTGCCCTTTTGGACAAGATGGGAATTAGCGACGAAGAAATTGTGATGCGCATGACTGGATGCCCCAACGGATGTGCCCGCCCATACATGGCCGAGCTTGCCTTTGTCGGTGATGGACCCAATAGCTACCAAGTGTGGTTGGGAGGAAGCCCAGTCTTGACTCGCACAGCCTACCCCTTCATGGCCAAGATGAAGGCTGACGATTTGGAGGTAACCATGGAACCCATTTTCGATATGTTCATCAAGCAACGACAGGAATTTGAAGCTTTCGGAGACTTCTGCCACCGAGCCGGTGCCGAAGCAATCGAGAAGTACATGGAAAGCTACTCTGCATAAATCTGTACAGCCACTGGCTATTTAACACCTCTGTAAGACATTCCATCTATTTTTCAACTAGTTTTGAATACCGAAAAGGCGACTGGCAGTCTAGAAAGAAGTTTGTATGTAAGTAATCGTGCATCTTATTTTGGCATATTTAAACAGTAACATGTTGTGTATGATAGTAATACATCATGTATGTATCCCCCTTGGTATTGTCTTGGCTGTTGACAGCAGTCCCCAGGATTTCCCACACTACCATGACCCGCCACGAATTTTTTTCAATGCGAGGAGTGCGGAAGCCGCAGTCTTGACATCAGAGGAGGTCTTTCTCTTCTTCTGAGGGCGTTTACTATAGACGGGATCGATTTTGTGAAGTCCTGAATCGGCGGCAAAAAAGTCTTCGAGTTCCTTGAATGGGTTTTGACCCTCGTCAACCAACCTCATGACATGCTGTGCATGAGTCTTGACTTGAAGTGTGGTTCTGAGAATAGGATAGCAAACACGGTTAGCCGCGCATTTGTTGGATGTCCTATATATCTGAATCAAATACTCACCTGTTCGGAATGAACTTGCCAATCTCCTTCCAATTTCCTTTGCCGTAGATTTTGAAGGCTTGCAAAAAAGCAAGACGCTCCTCTATTTCCCAACGGCCAGTCCTAGTGGGATTTTTTGGTTTTACAACTTTTACCGTTGTTGCTTTAGGAGCATTGGAAATGTTACAAAGAGGAGAGCGATTCATTGGTAAGGTATGGTCAAAGATACTATCGTTGTATTATGGTTGGAACACATAGAATGTGATGTCCAAATTCGTAATTTGCAACGGGAAATTATCATGGGCAACGAATCGCGCTATTGCGCGCGAAAATCAAATCAATCAACTTCTACGAGAATGAATGATTTCAATGATGAGCCGGCTGACTCATCGCTAAAATCGATCAAAATAGCTGATATTCCCAGCTTCCCATTCTTTTCAACTCTCCCTCCAACACAACTCGCAACCATGGCGACCCAAGTCTACGATTCCTTCTCGCTGTTCCAGGCAGAAAGCTTGGAATGGGACGCTCCGTTTACAGGGAAGCATCAATACACATCTCCTCAGTCACCAGAAGAAACTGAAATTCAACAATCACATCGCAAGAAATCGTCAGTCTCCAACAACAAGAATCCTCCTTGTGCTGAATCGCCACGCCCTGCGACGCGAAGAAATAGGGAAGTGTCCAATTCACATGGAAAGAAGCAAATTCGAAGGGGACGTTCAAAAGTGCGACTACTGCATCGGGTCAAGAATGAGCGCACTCTGTTGCAAACCAATGAATTGCTTCAACAGATGTTGAATTTGGAGGAATCGCTGAAATCAAAACCCAAAAACCACAGCCCAGTAGACAGCAAGAAGAGAGAAGGCAAACGTGTTCAAGGATTTGAAGGAAGCAGCCCAAAGGGTTCAACGAAAAACCAGCCTTTTCCCAAACAATCGGGTAATGGTATGATCATTCCCCATCCCAAGAAAGATCATCTGATTCAGAAATTGGAGGAGATGGAACAACAATTCTCGACGCAAGGAGTCCAAAAACAACAACAGCAAAGGTCTGATGCCAATGATCGTACCACATTGGAAGAATGGAAACAATCGTTGATGGAGCGCGTAAAACAAAATGCTTCAGCATCACCTCGTCGACAAAGTCAAAATACAACAGCAAAGCCAGTAACAACACTAATACCAGCTACAACGCCTGATGAACCATCACCAAGAAGACCGACCGTTGTGATGACACGCAAGCTGAGGCACGATCGAGTCAATACTGACGATGATCAGGCAAGTAAAACTTCATTAGAATCCTACACCCTGCCGGTCATGACGAGACCAACAATGCAACCTTCTTCGCCGACGAGACGAAGAACGAGGAGCAAATTGGTCGTGATGAACGCTCAATTGAGATCTGCTGCTCCAGCACCCAAGACAATCAGACTTCAGTCCAAAATGGTTCTTCCATTCAAAACAACAAAACTGCAAGAAATAGTCAATGCGAGCAATAGAAAACAAGAAGAAACGGAAGAACAAGAAACAAACATGAAGAAGAAGGCGGCACAAGATGACACAAGTCGAGGTCAAGTTGTCGATTGTGCGGTGCAAAAAAGTGGTTCCATTCAGAAATTTCAAGAGCTCCGAGAGAAAACTGACTTGAAAATTGCTCGTCGAACCACTAGCTTTCGACAAAGTCTTACTGTTTCTTTGGATGCCGACGGACGACATGCCCGACAACAAAAAATCTCGAAACAAGGATTGCAAACCATGCGAGAAGCCCGTCAGAAACGATTGGAACTATTGCATCAGCGACAACGGGACGCACAAAAGGCTTATTTGGAGCAGCAACAGAAACGAATCTCCAAGCTATCTGGTGGTTCCTCAAACACTACCATCAAAGTAGAAATTGAAAAAGAAAACTAAGTAAGAGCATTATAACATTCCACGTGGAAGCGAAACATTTTCAAGTGTCAGTCAGTCGTCAGTGGCTAATTTCGCGCGAAAAGTTCTGATGTTCGATCCGAAGGCCAGGAGTGTGCCACAACTCAGCTGTCACCAATTCGATTGTCTTCTATGTGTCTCTATCTCCTTCCATGCAGAGAGCCATCAAACCGTTGTCATCACTACCACCGGCTAACAATTTCGGAGATAGCCTAGATTCAGGTCATTCTTCTGAAAATACAAACTTTGCAAACTGTCCACAGCATGAATTCAGAAGCTGCATCATGATACATCAACCGTATCCTCCAGCAGCTACTACCGAAAGCTATTTCTTTTTTGATAATGCCGCTCCTCAGACGGGGAAACGGACTTATCCGAACATTGCAGAAGAAGTACCATGGCGACAACGCCACTTATCTGGGTCCAAGTCTTTTACAAGCAATTGTGCTGAAAGAAATACGAATGACCCCTACTTCGTTTCAGCTTATTCAGGAACACCAACGTACGAACCCATTCCGAAGAAGGCAAGGGTTGTCAGTGACGATGAGCACGAAGATCCCACTACTATGAGTCTACACAGAATGAAGAGAGCTCTTCAGCAATTGGAGACTGAGGAGTCTCTTCACGTTGGACGAGATACCAAAAGAGCCAGAATGGAAGTACTGCTACCTGTATCAGGACCACCGCTACCACCGGAACAAGAGACTCGACTGGTATTACGAGATCCCTCTTTACCGCGTATTCCTCACCCCATGCAAGAGGCAGAAAAAGCAATCTTCAATAGCTTGCTTTTGCAACGGATCTCGAATCGATATGGAGGAGTACCCATTCAATTGGATCATGTCGATTCAAGACTGCAAGAACTGATTCGAAGTTCCATGCAAAGGACCATTACTGCTAGGAGTGAAGATCAGACTAGTAACAGCAGTTCGATGGCCTCGTGCGCCTCATCCGACGATGTCACCATGGAAGAGGATGAACGGCAGGATTCGCCTGAATCAGGAGCATCCTGCTACTCCTCTTCCTTCGATGAATCCATGATGACATTTTGAATATCCTGCATAGTCTGGAATCAGTGCACCATGAGTTACAGATCCTCCAGTTGCAGTTTATCAAAGCGACAACATTATCGGAACATACCTTCGACCTATCTGATAACTTATCAGTTGAATCAGCCAGTCAAGAATTCAGTCAATCAATCATTGATTAGAAGAACATCTCATAATAATATAGACTGTTAGAAGGATCATAATAGGACTACATGAATATAATGAATCGCATACACTATAAACATACTGTAGATCCACGTCGAGAACTGCAAATGGCAACAGATGGGTATGGGCACGAAAGATCAGAACCCTTCCGTTGATTACTCTTGAAAGTTTGTTCCGATTAGGGATTTTTCTTGCGTAGAGTTGGTAGTTTAAATTCGAGTCGAACCAGTCGATCTGACGTTTCAAATTCGCGTCAGTCGGCGATTACAACTCAGCAAAACTAACTTCGACTATGGATGATGCTGATGATGACAATGAAATAAAAAGAGAAGAACCAAGGATGGAGGCTTCCAGCGGGATAGAAGCCAAGGCGTCAGCTTCAACTTCAGCTTCAGCTCAACATGATCCATCTTATCCACCCAGTTTATTAGGAAATGCCTCTCCTTTGGCAAAACTGATTTTTTCTTGGCCCTTTTCCTTGCTCAAGATTGGTTTGGAACGACCGCTGACAGAGCTCGACCTGCCAGAGATTCTGGACGTGGATACTTCCAAGCATCAACGTAACTATTTTGAAGACCTATGGGAAAGAGAAAAAGAAAGGAGTCCAGAAAAACCAAACTTGCATCGAGCCTTGACCATTGATTACTTCAAGTCTACCTGGAAAGTACAACCCTTGCTCTTTCTCGGAAACACCGCGACTATTATACAAGCAGTAGCGTTGGGAAATTTGATTGATTCCTTTGAGACGGGCAATGATGAGGGCTACTTTTGGGCTGGAATGCTGGTGGTATGCGGACTGGTTGTTCTGTTTGAGCATCATCATGTCTTTTTCATGACTTGGCGCAAGGGGATGCAAATGCGAATCTCTTGCGTGGGTTCCATCTACACGAAATCACTGAAACTATCCTCAACGCATCAAGAGACTAATGCAAACACTGGCAGAATCATGAACTTGGCCAGTAATGACGTGGATCGATTTCTTCTGGCCGCACTCTTTATCAATTACATCTTTTGGTCTCCAGTGCAGTCCATAGCCATCTTGTTGGTTGGATTGTGGATATTGGGACCAGCTTTTGCAGCTGGATTTGCTCTACTATTCCTGGTTTTTGTGCCCTTTCAATTCTATCTGAGCAACAAGTTTGCTTTCTTCCGATCCAAGATTGCGGCCATTACGGATCGACGAGTGACCTTTGTCTCTCAAGCAGTACATGGCGCTCGCATCATGAAGATGAGTGGCTTTGAATGGCGATTCCTCGACCGCATTCAAAGTATCCGCAAGGAGGAAGTAGATCAAATTCAAAATGCAAACCGGCTGAAGGCTGCAAATGAAGCATTGTTCTTTGTTACTAATGTGGTCATTTCCTTGATCATATTTCTAGTACATGTATTGTGGGTCGGAGGAACCTTGTACCCGCGAGATATTTTCACTGTCTTGACCTTGGTTAATATTCTGCAGCTTCAAATGATCAAACACGTTTCGCTCGGAATTATGGTACGTTATTTACCAAGGAGGTGAAATGGTTATGTGTCATCATCAACGCTCATTGGTTGTTTCTTTTGTGTTGATATTAGGGAGTGAGCGAGGCATATGTGTCCATTGGTCGGATTCAAAATTTTCTCGAGTCACCGGAACAACATTTTACGGAAAGCACTGATGACTCATTGGCAGACAATGTTGCCATTTCGATGGACGAGGTATGCTGTCAATGGAATCATGTCAGAGACGTAACGACCAAGAAGGTTACCGATGGTGACGATGATGAGACCTCCACTGCATCACTTGCGTCGGCGCTGACGGATATCTCGATTGATTTCGAAAAGGGGCATTTGACTTGCATCATTGGAACAGTGGGAAGTGGAAAGAGCGCCTTGCTGCAGGCAATTGTTGGGGAACTCCCAGTGTTCACTGGAAAGGTTCAACGCTCCTATGGCAAATTAGCATATGCGGCACAGGATCCATGGATTATGGATGGGACAGTCAAAGAGAATATCACAATGGGAAGTCCGTTACGCCAGGAATGGTATGATGAAGTGATTGACGCATGTGGGTTACGACTAGATTTTTCACAGTTTGCCAATGGAGACGAGACTATTGTAGGAGACAGAGGTGTCCAGTGCTCCGGGGGACAACGAGCCCGCATCGGACTGGCACGAGCATTATATCGGGATGCCGACGTTCTGGTTGCGGATGATCCCCTTTCGGCGGTGGACGCCAAGGTGGGGCGGCAGCTCTTTAATGAAGCCCTTCTGGAACTGGGTGTCAAGAGGGGCAAATGTGTCATTCTAACCACTCACCAGCATCAATATGTTCACGAGCAACGTTGCGTTCTAGTGACAAATGGAAAGATTGGCAAGATTGGATCCTATGCCGAGTGCGTTGCCGCAGCAAATGGAAAGTTGACCGCTCACTCTGCGGATGATGCCGTTGACACACTCTCCGCCGATCCAAAGACCGCGTCTTCCACAGTCGAAGCAAAGGACGAACTTTTTGAGATCGCGCCTTCGACGAATGGAAAAGTAAACGATAACAAGGAAGATAGCAACACGGGAGAGGTCAAGTTGGACACATTTTTGAACTACTTCCGTGCCATGGGTGGACTCGGGATCGGCTTTGGCTTATTCTTGCTTTTCACGGTTACGCAGGCAGCGGTGTTGGTTGCGGTGGCCATGATGGGTAGATGGGCAGAACGGCAGCCCGAAGATCAGAAATCCTGGGATATATTGGCGATTGTGATCGCGATGGGCGTGGCTGTGATTCTGCTGGCGTCAGTTCGTGCTGCTGTGAGTTTCTACTATACTATTAAGGCATCTCGCACTTTGCACGATGGAATGACGAAAGCCGTCTTGCGAGCTCCAATTTCTTTCTTTGACACGAATCCCCTTGGGAGAGTCCTCAATCGCTTCTCAGCGGTAAGTTATCATGCGGGCGTGATTTTAGCTTGCTGAAGTCCACTGTAGCTCAGACTCTTTAAACGCAGGATGTTGGATCCAATGATGATATGCTTCCACAAACCTTGTTCGATTTCACTGTCATCTTTTATATTGTGATCGGAACGCTTGTGACAACTGTGACTGTGTTGCCATTTGCCCTTCTTGCAATGCCACCGCTACTATACTACTTTTTGTCAGTGCGAAACGTATTTGTCACGAGCACCCGTGAACTGAAGCGTCTTGAAGGCCTCGCAAGGTCACCAATGTTTGCAATGCTAAGCGAGTCTCTCAGTGGAGTCGCGACAATACGGGCCAACGATTCTCCCGCGTTCTTTGTGAAAAAGTTCGAAAATGCACATGATGCACACACAAGATCATTTTTCTCTTTTATTGCTGCATCACGCTGGGTCGGCTTTCGAATGGACTGCATCATGTTTGTTCTGATGGGTGTGGTCAGCTTCTTAGCTGTCCTTTTTCAGCGACAAGACTGGTTCAAAATTGATCCAGCAATCTTGGGCCTATCCATATCTATGCTCTTACAACTCGCGGGAATGTTCCAGTGGTGCATCCGACAGAGCGCAGAGGTAGTGAACTTGATGGTTTCTGTGGAACGTGTCCTTGCATTCAAAAATTTGCAATCCGAAGCACCTCTTGCCTTAGATAGTGACAAGGACTTGGACACAGCATGGCCGCAAGATGGAAAGATCGAAGTCAAGGATGTAGGAATTAGGTATCGGAATGGATTGCCTCTTGCTTTGAACGGCGCTTCGTTCTCCATCCCTGCTGGGGCTCGAATTGGTATAGTTGGACGAACGGGAAGTGGAAAGAGTACAGTCGTCCAAACACTGTTTCGGTTGCTGGAAACTGAAAATGGAAAGATCACTATAGACGGAACTGATATTTCCAAAATTGGGCTCCATCGCCTTCGCACGAAAATATCTGTGATTCCACAGATGCCAACTCTCTTCAGTGGATGTACTATTCGAGAAAACTTGGACCTTTTCGGCATGCATGACGAGAAGGCAATCGTGAAAGCTCTCAAGGATGCTCACTTGAGTGAGGTTATCGAAGAGCTACCTGAAGGACACAATACCCTTGTCGCTGAAGGAGGATCAAATTTCTCGGTTGGGCAACGGCAATTGCTATGTTTAGCACGAGCAATCCTTAGCAAGAATAAGATCCTTGTTTTGGATGAGGCAACTGCATCAGTTGATCGGCGCACGGATCAGCTGCTCCATGAATCGTTGCATGAATCCTTTGAGGATTCCACGATTATTGCTGTTGCCCATAGACTCGATACCATAATCGATCATGACTACATCTTGGTCCTTGGTCTTGGCAAGGTTCTTGAGTTCGGGCCACCAGCTGAACTGATTCGCTCTGGTGGAACATTTTGCCAGATGGTCGACGAAACTGGTGAGATAATGTCAGTCAACCTGAAACAACGCGCTTTCGCTAAAGAGAGCGAGGTTGCACATGGCTAAAGGTATAGAATAGATTTTGTAAAATAATACAACAACTGAAAATGTTAATTTACAACGGAACTGATATTGGATTTCATTGAACTGATCCCGGATTTCAACGACATTCTCGATGCCCAGAGATCATCAGAATCGGTGTCAAACGAGGTCTCTCCAGTGCCAGTTCCTAGCGTCTTTCTGCCCGATGGATAGTCTGGTGTTTTTGCTGATCCATCGAGTACGTTGCCTGCCATATTAACTCTTGTCGAAGGACTGTGCTTTCCAAGGGATGAAATCGAAAGTGACAAGTCGCTCGCATTTCGCTTGACTATCTCTCTTTTTGGTTCTTGCTCAATCTCTCCATCATGCGCACCTTCTGCCAGTGGAAATTCTCCCCGGACACCGTACTCTATCCATAGGTCTTCCAATGCCTTCATCTTTGCGGGCTTGTGGAGTACTGCATTGGCACCACACTTCTTGAAATGTTTAATATCTTCAGCCATAACATTCCCCGTAACACCACAGATGAAAGCATTGCAGCCCTTGCTGCGAAGAATCCTTGTAGCAGTTGGTCCATCCATATTTGGCATTTGATAATCCATTAGTATGACGTCGAAATCGGCGCCTTCGTCCATAGCTTTGGAAGCCTTGTCGACTGCTATCGCACCATCTTCTGCTCCGTCCACCTTGTGTCCTTTCTTCGAAACTAGGCGCATGAGTAGCTTCAGATTCATTTTCGCATCATCAACGACAAGAACCTTCAATATGCCTAAGATATCTTTTGCCTCCACAGATTCCTGAGCAGCAGTGCCTTTCGGTTTTGGGTCGTCAATGTCATAGGTCGGAAGTGACACTGTGAACACAGAGCCTTTTCCAACTCCATGTGAGTGTGCCGTCAGGGTCCCCCCATGTCGCATCACGATCCCCTTCGCAACCCACAAGCCAAGTCCACTAGCATTTCCAGCCTGAAGCCTGTTAACGTTGAAATCAAGTCCCTTGTGCAGCAATCGCCGAATTTGCGCCTGCGTCATACCCTTGCCAGTATCAGCCACTACAAAGTTCATGAACCCATTGTGCTTCACCTTCATCTTTTTTCCATCTTTTAAAACAAAATTTTTGGTGTTTTGTTTTGCGTTTTTCATGGAATTTGGGTGCCAAGAAGCTACGACTTCCACTTTGCCATCATCCGGAGTCGTTTCCAGTGCATTTGCAAGGAGATTGCGGAAGACGTGAGTTAGCTGCATGGAGTCACCAACTGTAAAGCACTCTTTAGGGGCTTTTCCGCTTTGGTTTGGGTGAAGAGGTGTGACGATCGTCATTTTGATCTTGTTGTTCTTTGCCACCATCTTGAATTCCTTTGATATCGACTCTATTTGGTCAAAGAGTCGAAGAATGCTCAGATCCAAAGTCAGTTTGTCAGTTTCAAGCTTGTCGAAATTTATGAAGTCGTTGAGGATGTCCACAGCACCGTTACAGTTCATGGCAATCTCATCTGCCATTGAAACAAGCTGCTTAAAGGTCTTGGTTTTGACGAATTTTTTCGATGCCCTCCGTGATGCCATCGTTCCCGAAGGACCTGCATCGTCGGTTTCATATTTCGCTTCCAACTCTCCGCGGAGGACTGTCAGGCCCATGTGGACGGAATTCAGTGGTGTGCGTACTTCGTGGGAGACAAAGCGAATGAATTTCCGCTTTGCTTCCACCAAATCCTTCTTGACAAGGTACTCTCGTCTGATCAAAACGTCATACATAACGAACAGAGCCGATGTAACTACGAGGATCATGACGACTCCTATTGATGAGAGCATGGGATTCGCCGTGGAAAAGGAATCAAAGAATTCCTCGCTTGGATACAAGACCAATGTGTAGGAAACTGATGCTTCGCCAAAGAAATTGAGATTGCCCCTGTCTTTGCTCTCTAAATTTGTTTCCTGCCTAAAGTCATTGTATTCAGTATCGTGCAAGTCGCCCTCCCCAAGCAACACTGCTTGTCCCTCCTGAATTACATAGGTATAGGAAGATCCATCATTAGCCTCCAAGACGGCATAAACCCCGGAAACACTATTGGCAAAGGCTCCGTTGAAAATTTCACTCCACCTCAGCGACGTCAGGACTAGACCAGACAACTGAATATAAGAGAAAGTACCAATTTGACAATAATGTGAGTGTTTCCAAAGTTTTAGGCAATAATTTTCTTCTTCAGGCGCATTTGAAACTTACAGTTTCAGGGCTTCTTTGTGCGTAGACAGGATGCAGCAGGATTCCCCAAGCACCGTCACTATCGTATGGTTTCCAACCAATAATATTGGGTGATATGCTCGAAAGAATGGTGCAATCATCCAAGGAGGATGTGCTGTTGGCACAGTCAATGATTCCATCAATTAAGGACCCTAAAGCTTCGTCTGCATGCAAATTCGATAAGAGGTATTTTTCTGGCCCTCCACTATGGTGCAGTAGGGGTGTAAGAATCCTATTGGGGCTGTTCCAATGCACCTCGCCAGTGGTATCATGAAATCGTTCGCTCGTTGATGGGTCGACTGCATAAATGCCTTTACCGAACGGACTTATTGCTGTCCCTTCAGGAAAGGGTTCTGGCGACCGATTGGTTTCGTAAAAGTCATAAGAATGTTTTTCGAATGATTCCACTTGTTCTGGCGTCACAAATGGTGCGAACCCCATATTGTAGTCGTCTGCTGTTTTCATAAGATTGTTGGCAATGACTTCAAAATTCGTCAGTTGCACCTGGGGCCAAACTCTGGCGTCAGGATTGGCCCCTGATATTACTGATGATAGCGTAAGAAGTCCAAGCCGTTTCCGCTCCATAATCTGCAGCGCTATTATACTGGCTCGTTCCGCCATGGCTTCATACTGCAATTCGCCAAGGTCAGCTTCTCCTTCCCCGAATAAGAAGAAAGCTGAAAACGCAAACGCCAGTCCAACAGCCGCCAATATAAGCCCAAAAGCTAGTTTTCCCTTCCATGTTATTTGTGAGACTCTCGAAGATTGGTCTAGCTTTGATTGTGTGCTGGAAGTAGACCCTGAAAACACGGAACCAACAGTTCTGAGACTCCCATCCAAGTCCGTGTTTCCAGTCATAGAGCTTCTTTCTGGTGGCTCTCTGCGCCCCAAGTCTCTGTATGAATCACTCAACCCCATGATTGCTTGTTAGACCCTGTCCCTTCAGCAAGATGTGTATCGCTGTTGACGTTGTAGTGACGATGCTTGTTGATGATGTTATTAGTGGATTTGGTAGCAATCATTGTTGCCGATGATAGTTCGGAGTAATTTGATTTACTTCCTGCAGCACCCCAGAACCGGATGTCATAAATGTGATGTCGTATGCGGTCTTTGTGACATATTTTCCAATAGTATCCGTTTGCCTTATTTATCTTACAAAAACTTTTTTACATTTGACGAAAGCTACTTAATGCAAGGGGAAGCCCAAGGACTTGCCAGCGCAGACGACTTCCAACACGTTCCCCGATCCAGTAAACTTCCACCGCACGGGGGTCTCCAGATCTCAGAGTACCTCTGATACTTTCTTCTTTTATCACACTACTACGGGGGAAAGCGCCACCAATCTTCATCTGAACTCGACTTGTGGAGAAAAAGACTTGTGTTGCGCTCCTTGCGCCCACAACGTTTCGTTCAGTCAGAACATTATGATTGTATGTACCGCTTTTCATTCCACATACGGTACCGGTATACCAGTATGCCTTCAGCATTCGTGGCTTTCGAGGATTTGCTATCTAGACCGGCACAAGGTCGGTTGGCTTGCAATCAGCTAATCAGCTAGCAAGGGTGCAGTGTCACAAGTAGCCAGCTAGAGTAAAGACAAGCAAAGTACTGGTACTGTACCAGGTACCGGTAAAATGATCAATCAACCAGTAACTTTCTTTTACTAGACTACATGTGCAGTACCGGTATTTGGGTCTGCATCATCAGAATATCGCACGATATATGAACGCATAGAATACCAACCAATCTCTGCCCCCATGATGAGATCGAGACAAGTAAAGACAAAAGACAGGCAAGGCAAGTGCGTGTAATAAGGAAGCAAGCAAAGCGAAGAGTATTGAAACGAAGAAATGAAATGACATGACATGACCTGTCCGATCACTAAAGTCGACTCAGTCGAATAAACTGACTAATGTGAGCCCAGTGGTAGCCACCAAGACATCACCGATCGTGGATGACGATTTGACAGGAGGACGGGTCACTCTGCCGACAAAACATAATGACAACACTATATTTGACCGCTCAAAACGCCAATGCATGAGGATGATGATTGGGAAAACCCAGAGGAAGAAGAATGGTTTTCGCTTACTCACAAGAGTCCTTTTCGCTTGTGTCCTCGCATCAACGATGGTTCCTTTTCTATTGGACACACCCGAACACACGACCTCCAATAACAAGAAACAACAACAACATGTGCTACAATACGGAAATACCAAGTCCAGAGTCATCGTTGCGCCAGTGACGAAAACGAACATTTCATTAGAAGGTACAGCAAGCCAAAAACAATCACAATGGCAAAATCACACAGCATCACATCAAGAAAAGTCATGGTCAAACGAGCGAGCAATTGTTCATGTGATTTACACAAGATTCATGCAACATCAACCCAATCTAGTGGCGCTCGGTCTTGCACGTTTAAAGCTCTTTACGACCTTTTGCTTACCTACGATTAAAAAGCAAACAAACCAACACTTCTTGTGGATCATTCGGACCGATCCGGATCTGGACGTGACTCTCAAAGATGGACTCATAGGGGCAGTGAGTGAATTGTCGAATGTGGTTGTGGTTGGTTCCAATGAAGTCAGAAAGGGATCGCTGGATGGTGGCTTTCGAAGCGAGGACTCGATTGAAGATATAGATGAAGATTCGCTTTTCTTTGGGAGTCTGAAGTTGGTTCAATCCTTCCATGGAGCCGCCCAGTTGCGCAATGTCCTGGAAACCAATGTGGATGCCGATGATGGTCTTGGGCTAAATTTCGTGGAATCAGTTCAAAATATGACCTATCACAACTTTCATGGGAAACATAAGAAAACTGCATGGTTCAACATTTGCGTAGGCAGGCATCTGGAATGGCAATACTATGCTCCTTGGGACAATGCCACTGACAAGGGATCGCTGCAGCTCGGAAGTACACACATTTGTGTGACATCAGGTTTGAGTTGGGCCACCATGAGGAAAGCCGACCCAGAATTTACAGAATCGCATCACTTGATAAAAAAAGAAACAAAAGACTGCAAGGACGCTAAAAAGTCTCACATGGGTTGCTGGGCCGAGCTACCTGAAACCGAATTTATGGCGATTCGTGCCCGAACACCAACTTCCACAGGCATGGCGCGAGTGCTGACAGATGAAACGTCGTGGACTGAAGAACAGGTGGATGAAGACAAGGCCCATTGGAAAACACTTGATGAGTCGTTTGGAATAATGCAAGCAAGCATTCAGAAATCTCGTCGGTACTTGACAGATCACTTGGAGTTGATTGTGGAAGACAACTTGAAGGGGCAGTGCATGAAAGACCATTCGTGTTCTGAAAATATTAAAAAGAAGCTGAAGAAGATTATATACAAGGATACCATGTGGAAGAACAAATATAACGTGGTCCATGTCATTCAAACGTCACTTGATTCATCATTGAGCGTGTACGTTTTGGATCAATTCGGATTTGCCTCTTTGGAGGCTCAGACATCATACGAGTTCCTGTGGATCATTCGGTTGAAGGAGTTGCCCGAAGATGAACAAGAAGATATGGAAAGATTTCTGACAAGCAACATAGTTGGCAAGAGCCCGCTGAATATTGTTGTCGTCAAATCTGATCAAACGTCCACAGTAAACTTTCGCAGTACGCAAGCAATCGAGGATATTACAGAAGAAACGCTTCTCTATGGAGATATTGCAATGTTGCAAGATTTTCACAATGCTGCTCAAAACCGAACACTTTTGGAGACTTCTCTTGAGCCAAGTGATGCATTGAGTAAGACGTTTGTGGAGGAGATTCATGGCTCTACAGCGAAACAGCTGGAGGAAAGCCAGCTGCTAGATGATGCAAATAGCTGGTATTACCGATGCAACTCCCAATATATTGGATGGGAATACTTCACCCCGGAGGGTTACGAGTCTGACGCCGGATTTCTCGGTATCGCAGGATCTGTAGACGGGAAATGTGGCGACAGCCCAGGTGCCACAAGGATCAGCTTGCCGCGAGCTGAAATTCCATATTCGAGTGAGATTGGGGGTACTGAGTGCGAAAAACTTGTTGTGCTTCGTATCCAGAACGGATGTTATGTCCCAGTGTTTTCAAACGAAACTTTGGCAGCAAGGGCAATTGTTCCCGAGTCAGTGGAAAGTCCACAACCCATACACGTTGGAGTGAACGATCTGGAGCTGTTGGCAGAAGACGACAGACATCTGAGAAGTGTATTGCGGGATGCATTCAATATTTTCCCTGCTGCAGTTGAGGCTATGCGATCGCGCATCCAGAAAACCCAATGTAGTGACAGCCAATCATGTAATCCAAAATGGGATAGCGAGCATGGCGTGACTCATGTGATACAGACTTCCATCCATAACGAATCTGAATATCTCTATTGGCGGTACTTCTGTATGTCGTTGGAGGTCCAGACAACGAAAAAATTCTTATGGATAATTCGAGTCGACCTCAATTCCCATTTTGAAGAGAAGCTCTTGGAGACAATTAACAACATTCCACTGAATGTAATAGCTGCCAAGTCACGCTCAGCCCCATCTGAATTCTTCCGACTTCCAGCCGCAATTGCAGACTTGAACAATGAGACTCTGATATATGGTGATCTGACTATGCTGGAATATTTTCACCGGAGCTCTCAGCGTCGCCCACTACTTGAGACATTTTTGAGTCCAACAGATAGCTTGTCGAAGCGATTCATATCTGACATACAGAAGGCTTTTGCTATGGAGGTGAAAGGTAGAAGTGGAGTCCACGCTGGAGGTGCATGGTACTACCGATGCATTCCAAAGTTTTTTGATTGGATTCCCAATGCAGCTGCAACGACGCCGAATAGTACTGGATTTCTAAGAACAAGTCGTGATGTACAAAATTGTTTGAGTCGTCCAGGGACAACGAGGATCAGTACGCCTGGAACTGTAATTCCAAGTGGTGATATAGATGATGCACTGAATAGGCCTTGTGAGGATGCCGCTGGATGGCAACCAAGTGGATGCTATGCAACTTACAAACCTGGAACAAAGACTGCTCGAGTGCGGACACTAGAGTCAAACCACGACGAAGAAGGTTCCAAAGGCATAACTGCTGCAACCAAATCAATCGAGGAACAAATACAGGGATATGAATCTTTGAGACTGGATTTCGGGATTTACCGAATGTCATTGATGCAGTTGGTGTCAAAAATGAAGGAAAGGGCGTCACCTGGTGTTCCAAATGCGTGGGAAAACAAGCGAAAAGTAGTGCATGTTGTCTACACTCGCTTTCTACAACAACAAGGTACCTTGATGCAGCTTGGAACTGCTCGCATGAAGCTGTTTCAGAGTATTTGTGTTCCAGCAGTGACAGCACAAACAAACAAGCAGTTCTTATGGATTGTCCGCACAGACCCAGAACTACTTCCAGAACTGAAGGAGAGTCTGATCAGCACCCTAACTACAGTTCCCAACGTTCTGCTAGTTGCATCTGATATTGGAGTTGACGGGCACCATGATGGCAGCTTCCGCGCAAATGGCTTATTGAATGAATTCAACAAATCATCAGTTCTCCTCGGGGACCTCAATTTGTTGCGATCGTATCATGAGGCTTCAAAAGAGCACATGCTTGTGGAGACAAATTTGGACAGTGACGATGGCATTGCACTTACTTTTGTTGATCAAATTCAAGCAAAGGTAACTTCTTTATTTGCAGCTGATCGGCACGGCATTGGCTGGGTTCAGCTTTGTATTGGCAACCACTTGGAATGGCATTTCTACTCACCATGGGAAAAGAAATCAGACAAAGGATGTTTACTACGAGGAAAAACAAGGTCGTGCATCAAATCTGGGATGAGTTGGGCAACCCAGCCAAAATCAAGACCCAGTTTCATGACCGCTCTTCACAATCTAAAGGAGTACCTGCCTTCGTGTTCTTTCAATAGGACAGCGGATACACTTCTATTCGAGGGGTGCTGGGATGAAGCGGAACTAGACGACCCAGAACATGATTTTATGGCACTCCGCACTATGTCCCCTGTGTCTTCTGGTGTTGCCAGAGGTGAAATATCCAAGTTTGACTGGGGTGTTCAAGCGTTGCTGTTTGAGAAAACGGCTTGGTGGCTTCTTGATCCCTATTTTTCTGTCCGCTTGGAATGGATCAAAGATGTTCGCAAACATCTGTATGACAATCTTTCGCTAGTTTCAGGAGACAATGAGCGAAGTAAATGTACTCATGAGAAGACTTGCGCTGGGAAATGGAAGAACACCCACCGTATTGTCCATGTCATCCACACGGAGCTGCATGATCCTAATCTTGCTGATATGCTACACCGTGTGAGCTTATCTTCCTTGACGCGGCAGACATCATATGAATTTCTTTGGATCATTCGAGCGGCAGATTTTACGGACTATCGTTTAGTGCTGTCGATTTTGGAGCCACTCCGTAAAAGTTCATTCGCAGAAAATATCGTGCTTGTGAAATCAGAGACTGCTCCAGCACTCAACTTTCGATCGGATGATGGATTCGCCGACATAACCGAAGAGAGTGTCATTCATGGTGACATCGCAATTCTGCAAGACTACCATCAAGCATGTCAGACAAGGCCGCTGCTAGAAACGTTTCTTCGTCCTTCTGAAGGTTTAATCAGGACTTTCATAGACGATCTTCAGAGTTCCACCGCTGAACTTTTCAATAATGCTACCAGAGCTTACGAGGAAGATGGATGGTATTACCATTGCGTGCCAGAGTATATGGAGAGGAGCTACTTTGCACCAAACGGAGATGAGGCAGAAAACGGATTCCTCAAAGTACTCCACACAAAAGAAGAGGACTGCATGGACTCGCCAGGCACCACAAGAATCAGTCTTCCAAATAGCGCGATACAAGGTCCGCTCCCAAAGAAAGACAGAAAACTCTGCCAAGGAAACATTGACACTTTTCGCCGTGGCTGCTTCATTGAAATGGAGTCGGCGAAAACACCAGCGCTGAGAATTCGTCTGCCAGTAAAGGGCGAGAAGCAAGATGGAAGTGTGAATGAGAATAAGCAAGATGTCTTCGCCAATCAGCGCCGTTTCGCCTTGCAGTTGCGATTGCTCTACAGTGTTTTCCCACCGACTCTTCAAGAAATGCAGTCAATTATGAATGAGAATGACCGACAGATTGTCCACATCATCCATACAGCTTTGCGAGACGAAGCAGAAATCAACACCTGGCGTCATTTCTGCGTCGAAAGCATATTTTCACAAAACGACGAAAACGTCACACAAAGCAACGAAAGCTTCTTCTGGATCATTCGCACCGACTTCAACGACTCCATGTTGATCAAAGGCATTTCGAATCCCTTGAGGTACAATTACCATCAACCGCGAAATGTAATCTTGGTGAGGTCGAATTTTACTCCATCAGCAGTGGATTTTCGATCAAGCGATTCAATTACAGATATTACGAAGGATACGGTTGTGCGTGGCTCCTTGGAAGAACTCAAGAATGTTCACTTGGCATCTCAAGGGCGAACTGTGATTGAAACATTCTTGCAACCGACAGAGAATATGGCGAAGATATTCGTGGAGCACATTCAACGTCTTGTTCAAGTCAAGACGACACGTGACCAAATGATGGGAATCAAGGTTGCAAAGGACCACGGAAAGGAGCAGGCTGATGCGTGGTACTTCTATTGTGTTCCACATTTCATCCAATGGTCTTACTTTGGACCACACGACAAGAAATTCCGAAGGGGGGTGTTGAGACGAATTGCACCTGACGAAACCTTGTGCATGAAGAACCCAGCCCTTACAAGAGTCAGCTTTCCTGGATCTCGTGTACATACAATTTCTGATTTATCCGAGCTGAAGCCATGTTCATTGGTGCAGAAGAATGGTTGCTATTCTCATATTGATGAAAGTGTGACTCTTGCATCTCGAGCTATACTGCCGACATCTGCCGATCAGGCAAGCGCTGAATGGACGGATGATGAGATTTCAAATTTGGAAAAACAAAACAGTGCGCTGTCGACTCTGTTGAGTAAGGATTTCAACATTTCTCCCTTCCCTCTAGAAACGATGACAATTCAAATGGAGAAATCATACTGCGGAGATAGTGGCACTTGCCATGCTCAATATGACTCAGAGTATGGTATGGTTCATATTGTGCAAACATCGGTACAAGACCTTAAAATGTTTCAAGTTTGGCGGCGTTTCTGCTTTGCATTGGAATCTCAGACCACAACCAAATTTTTGTGGATCTTGCGGGTGGGATCGGATGAAGGGCTCATCAAAGAAGTCAAAAAACCAATAAGAAAAACACCTCTGAACATCATAGTGGCAAGGTCAAACTACACTTTGGCTCTTCCGTTTCAACATGAAAATGCTCTGCAGGATCTGACTGACGATTCTATCATTCAAGGCGACAAGGAGCTCCTCGAGTATTTTCACAATAGCGCTAAAAAGCGGCCGGTTCTTGAAACGTTTCTCTCTCCTACTGATGCACTGGACAAATCGTTTGTATTGCGGCTTCAAAACACGACAGCCGAACAGCTCAAGACATTTCACCTCGAACAAGACAGCTGGTATTATCAATGCGTCCCCAGCTACATCGAATGGACATATCATTCCTCGAACGAAGCATCAGACTCAGAAATTGGAACGCTTCAAGTTACCCCAAATGATGAGAAGCGATGTGTCAGTCACCCCGGCACATCAAGGGTAAGTGTACCGGGTGCAACGATTCCTGACGGTGTGCTGAATGATTCTGGCCTGTGCACAGCCCCTGCAAACATGAAGAAAGGATGCGCACTTCCCATCAGAAGTCATAGCCCAATAGCTGCTAGAGTCGTCATTCCGAGCAGCCTTGATGTACCGCCGCCAAAAAGCAGCCTGCAACAAAAAGTGATCGACAAACAGCAGGACTCACTGGTAACGATGATGAAAACTGATTTCGGCATACCTCCACAGTTCTTGAAGCAAATGAGAATCAAACTGAAGCCAATGATTAAATGAGGCTTGTGGTACCCCGCTTGAACAATGATGGCACTCGAACCCTTGCCGTTTTCTATTATGATCTCAATGTTGTTGTTTTTAATTTAAAAAATCTATAGATAGACAAGTTTAGGAGACGTCTTTATCATTACATTTGTTTATTGAAGCCTGGCACCCCTTCCCCTCATAGCATTTCCCCATCATTCAGACTCGGTTTCACATAATCTCCATCATTATCTCAGTTCCCTCATTTCGTTACGATTCTCCAAGAGACGTTTGAGCAAAGATCGATGCGCTTCCATACGTCCCTTCGTGTCAGTGTCATCGTCACCTTGCATTTTGCGACGAATCTTAAGGGCTTCTGCACTCGCAGCGATGCCATCTTCCAGTAAACCCTGTTCAACCTTGACGGTCGCAATACTCTCGTAGACTGTTGCCATCTTAGGATGAGCAGTATAGATTTCCTTGTAAACATCCAGCGCTTCGTGGAAGAGTCGTATCGCCATTGCCGAATCGCCTTTTGCATTCAATGCCAGTCCTTGTAATCGCAGCGCTTTCGCAATTTTCTCTCGGTTTAACATTATAAGGAACCCCACAACCTTTTTTGTGTCGGGATGGTCCTCGCCAAGCACTGTTTGGCGAAACTCCAGAGCCTTGTTGAGAGCATTGATGCCATCCTCCTGCATTTCTCGTTTGGCATATGCTACTGCAAGCTTTTCATAGGCCTCTGCTGTTGAGGGGTGCATTTCACCTAGAGATTCCTTTTGCACCATTGTCACTTTGTGAAGCATCTCCGTGGAACCTTCCATGTTACCTTGCTCTTCCAGCAACCCTGCTTTGGTGCGGAGCGCTCGTACCAGGTTAACTGTGTCGAAGTCGTCTCCCAGTTCTTGTAGCCGATAGCAAATTTCGATGCTTTTATCAAGCATCTGATGAGCATCATCCAATCTCTTTTGGCCTTTTAATAGCCCTGCAATGGCAATGTATACAAGTACAACGTCGGGGTGGTCTTCACCGTGTATTTGTAGTAGTTTTACAAGCACGACCTTTTGTATCTTGATTGCTTCTGAAAACTTGCCTTGCATTTGCAATGACAGCGCTAGATTTTGGCTCAGATCCATCAAATTCGACTCTTGTGCATGAAATCCGCCCTGGAGATCCACAACCTTCCGGCACATTTCTTCGGCTTTTTCGTAGTTACCTTGCTGGAGAAAGACTCTGCCAAGCAGTTCGTAAGTATTTACTATATACGCATGGTTTTCTCCCGATTCCTTCATCAGAATAGCGAGTGCTCTGTTGAGTTTCTCCAAGGCTTCATCGAATCTCTCTTCCATACGCAGCACATTTCCAATGTAATAGAATGTCAATCCCACAGAAAGAGCATCTTCACCAAACTCTTTCGTTCGTATCTCCAACACTCTCTCCAACAACTCCCCTGCCTTTTGAGGGTTTCTTTGATTGATATAGACAATACTATCGTCCAAGAGTTTCTCTACCGAGTCGAGTTCGCTGCCGTTCATTGTTGTCGTTTCTACGATACGTGTCTCTGTGGTTATCTTTCTCCTTCCAAGATGACAATGACGGCGCATGTGATGAGGATAGAATACATGCGAATCAATCATCCATTCAATCGTGTTCCCCTAAATATGGACGAATAATCCGACTACAACTCAAAACGGAGATTTTGATAGTGTACTTATTGTAACCGCCGCATATTTTATTGACTCTCGAAATAAGCTAGCTAGCCTTTCCTACAGTATTATATAATAGAAACAGAGCTTTCGAGATGTGTGGTTTTCTTTCTTCTAAAGGATGTAACCTCGCTTAGAGCGATGCAATAATGCTTGGTGATTGATTGACTCTCGAAATAAGCTAGCCTTTCCTACAGTATTATATAATAGAAACAGAGCTTTCGAGATGTGTGGTTTTCTTTCTTCTAAAGGATGTAACCTCGCTTAGAGCGATGCAATAATGCTTGGTGAGACTGGCTGGACAGGCAATAATATTCGCGTCGGTAACTTCGAGAAGCTCAGATACAACCATAGGAAATGATGAGGGACATAATGCGTCCAACAATACGATACATGTCTCGTATATCCATGGAGACCAAAAGGTTTGCGGTGGTGCATCATTTCTGTCCAAAATATATACAGAACAATAGAGCAACCCAAGTCTCGCCGTAGGCAGCTATGCGGTGGAGTAGATTCATACATTTCCAGCGTGCAGCGGTAAAGATGCCTCCCCATTCACATTTATTTTCGAAGGGAGCAACATTATTCCCGCTTGACAACGAAGCTTAAAGGCTGCCAAATAGCGTTGAAAATCAAGGCTTTGTCTGGAAAAATTCGATCGAATGAATGAATGAACCAATCACTCGTTGGGAATACGCTCATCGAGTGGCTGATCATGGCATTTCCCAGGAATGAATGAATGAATCCATCCTTTAGCTCCGATTCTCCAAGAGACGTTGCAGCAAAGATCTGTGGACTTCCATACGCCTTTTCGTGTCAGGATGATCGTCGCCAATTGTTCTTCGACGAATCTTGAGGGCTTCTGCACTCGCCGCGATGCCATCTTCCAGCAAACCCTCTTCAACAGTCGAGAACAAATTTCGATGCTTTTATTCAGCATTTGAAGGGAATCATCAAATCTATTTTGGGTTCTCAACAATCCTGCAATACCAATATATGATACTGCAACTTCAGGGTGGTCTTCCCCATGCATTTGCAGTAGTTTCGCAAGGACGGCTTTCTGTATCTTGGTTGCTTCTGCAAACCTTGTGTTGCATTCGCAAGGATAGCAATAGCCCTTGATGCAGATTTGTCAAATCAGAGAGTTCTTCTTACATCCACAACTTTTCGTAACACTTATTCGGCTTCTTCGAAGTTGTTTTGTTTCAGAAAGACCGCGGCAAGGGTTTCGTAGGTTCGTAGTTTATCAACATGTGTGTTTCACCTAACTTTTTCAACTGTATCTCAAGAGCTCTTTTGACTTTCTCCACGGCTTCATTAAAGTGATCTCCCTGTAGCAGCACATTCCCAATGTTGAAGAGTGTTGAGGCCTCAGAAAGATCTTCTTCACCTGACTCCCGCGTTTGTAGCTTCAAAGGTCTCTCAAAAATCTCTTTTGCCTTTTGATATACTGTAGTTTGTTTGACGAAGATAGAGAAGGCCTTTTTCCGTGAGCTTCTCAGTGGAGTCTTGTTCGTTGCCCTTCATTCTTGTTGACGTTTCTAGATATGAGTCTCTATCTCGTCCTGCCTTCTTTTATTTTAAAACCTGCGACATTCAATAATAATAAACAAGATCGAAAAATAACAGGGTACCTGGTACCGTACCCATGAGATCCCCTTTTACGTACCGGTAGTATGCATGATGTGGTACTTTGTTCCGGTGTACCCCGATCGAATTCTATACCCATAAAATGACCAGCATCACCCCCTAATAATTACGAATACTCCGACTACATATAATAACACCAAGAACAATAAAAAAACAAAAACATTTGGACATGAATAACTGCTGATCAAAATATATATACCGGTAACCATACAGTATTTCAGGCTTCCTACAATACATGCACCGGGTTAAGTACAGGTACAGGATGATTGCGTTGATATCTTACTTGCTGAGCATATGGGAATGGCTGATGAACTGGCTGAAAGACCAACAAGAAAAGTTATTTAGTGGGAAAGCCATTGAATTGGACTCGGGAATCAAGGTTCGATTGGGGCGAGAGCTGGCTCAGGGAGGTTACAGTTTGGTATATAGGGCGACGGATGCTTCCAATCCTTCCATCATTTATGCTGTCAAATGCATTCGCTGTCAGAATGATCCAGAATTGAGATCAGGCTGTGTGGAAGAAGGCAAGATTCATCGACGACTGCAACAGGCCCAAGACCGCTTTGAGGATGATTCCCCCATGTATTGCATGCCTTTGTACGGAATGACATTTGAAGACAACAACGAAGTGTGCTATATGGCATTCCCATATCTACCGCATTCACTACGAGAAGAAGTCAATCAACGAATCTTTGATCCTCCTGCTATTTCCTCATCTCCACCACCACCATGGAGCGAATCGGTGGCCCTGAAGCTCTTTGATCATCTGTGCGAGGCAGTGGCACTTATGCATCGGGAAGGAGTGACGCATCGGGATATCAAGCTAGAAAATGTATTGTTTCAGGGGAGTAATACAAAACATCTTCAGGCTCCCATCCTAATGGACTTTGGATCCGCTGGTCCACTGCTAAGATCCCTCTTGTCACGAAAAGACGTCTTGGAAGTGCCAGAAGAGGCCGGCCAACATACCACCATGCCGTATCGACCTCCCGAATTATTTCCAGGAGAATTGCGTGTGGGAGATTCGGACGTTGATTATACCAAGGTGGATGTTTGGAGTTTGGGATGCACTCTGTTCGCCATTCTCTTTGGGGCATCCCCATTTGAATGTGAATTCACGCGGAATCGAAGATCCATGATGGGATCGCCTACGCAAAACCAACAACAACAACATCAAGGAGCGCCCATTAAGATTGTAGATTGCACCCAGCTGCGAGTACTGGGAAGCATACCAAAGCCTCCACCCAACACTGCCGTTGAAAAGTGGTATTCTCCACAAGTTTTGGATTTGATTGAATTCATTTTGGAAAAGGACCGTCTCAAGAGACCAACACTTGCTCAAGTACAAATGCGAGTCAAGGCAGTACTGAAAGGAGACAATGTCGATTTGGAAGATCCAATAGAGGACCTGTTTTCGAACAGTCGGCATCAAGGTTCCTGGTGATGAGGACACGTGAAACTTTCAAATCATAGTACCGGTAGAATAGAGAAAGGCAATAGGACCTAAGTCAGCAGCTTTAGCATTATAATACGTCATGACTAGGAGCATTGCGGCAACTCAGCAGCAGCTATCTTCACACGGCTATTGTGCTAATTATAATACAAACGTACTTTATTCAATGTTTGCGATCATTAATTCAAAAATCCTCGTCACCATCGTCTTCGACATCCCAGTCCATCTCATCCATTTCGGCCATTTTGGCGGCGGCTTGCGCCCGAAATTCCTCCAATCCAGAAATCTGTTCCAGGTAGGATCCATTTACTGACTTGCAAGTTTCAAAGACTAGTTCCATCTTGTCCTTCTTGTAGGCATCAATAAGTGGTTGAGAACATCCCGTGCAGTGAGTAAAGCAGGGAACGGTTGGTGTCATCATGGTGTAGCTGACCAAGGAGCCTCGAATTTGATGGGGCATTACTCCCAATGGGCTGCTGTCGGAGACTTCTTCCTCTTCGTCGTCTCCACCTTTTGAAACGGTGGGAGAAAAAGCAGACGATCGAGTTTTGGGAGCCGGTGCTAGTTGCTTCAAGGGATGGTGCATGATAGACACCAAGAGCTCTGCCGCCATGGACGAAGCAATGGGTGCCAAACCAGGTCGTGTCACCGTACATTGCTGATCCAAAGTTCGATTCTTGGTGGAATTCTCTGGCGCAACAACATCATTGCAAAAGTAGCATCCCAGTCTATTTCCGACTCCACCTCCATGACGCATGACCAACCAAGAATCTAATCCCAAGGCAGCATTGATCAAAATCTTATCATGGGCTGCCGCCATTACCGTGGGCAACCATCTTGATTCTCTTGTGTCGGTCAATAGGAAAATGGCATCGGCCTCTTGGACCAGCGTATCCAATTGAGAGACTGACTCTTGGACGGATTCCAAGGATTCGGAATGACCGGGCATGGGAATGGATAGATGGATCCCTCGACTCTTGACATCTGCGGCAATCGTCTTGAGCGCATCGGCGGCTGCCTGCGCCTTTGGTTTGCCTTGACCATTGTTGAAATGACAATCTTCCAGAGCAAACAAATTTTGTCGGACTGGATTCGAATAGCTAACAGTCCCATAATCCAAAATGGTAAAATCCCTAATTCCCCATCCCATCAAAGTTCTGGCCACGCTGCAACCCAAGGTTCCCGCTCCAATCAAGAGTACCTTGGTGGATTGCAGCCGAGTGACGTCCAGATTCGGAATCATTCTCCACTTCATGAGTTTGAGATTCAGATCGGCCGCTTGGATGGCCAAATGATTTTTATCTAGCAACGGCTTGAGATTGACCCATCTCGGTCCCGGTTTGCCACGAGCATTCAATTCCCAACCCACCACCTTGTATTTGTCGTATGGATTGTTATTGTCGCTAGTATTGTTTTGTTCAAACGAGTAGTCTTCCTTGTTGGGAACGGCCATTTGCAATTGAATGTGGTTATTGGAAGAAGAATTAACAGATGGAATCGTTTCGTCTACCAGTCGATGTAGCCGATTGGGTCGAAAACTGAGAATGGAGATGGTGGATCCACCCAAATTCAAATGTATCGATAGATAGGCCAACAAGTTTCGAAGTGGCCAACCCATTGGTGGAACCACTTGTTGCGTAGTATCAGTCGTCACTGTCGTCGAGTCGACAAACCCAAAGACCAACTGCTCAGCAGAACCATCATGATCCTTGGACAATTTGGAAAAGGAATCCTTGGACAATGGATGAATGACAATATCACTGGGATCTTGATTCGAAAAGACAAAGAATGTTGGCAGCTGATTGGACTCTTGCTCCCTTCGAAAGCTGTGAAAGGCTTGTTCCAGGACCAATTGTTCTTCGGAAGAAAACGATGGCAATCGCTTAGCCTGGAGCTTGGTCTTGCTCATCAAGGCAGGAATTCCAAACCAATAGAGAACCTTGTGTTGCTTTAGATCCGGAAAGGTTAGCAAAATAAAGGACGTGAGGCTTTTCAATATTTGTTCGTCGTTGGCTTCCTCTGACGACAAGAAGCCTTTCAGAAAATGTTCCTTCAAGAGCTTATTCTTATCCACTTTGGAAAAAGTCTCCAAGGTATTGAATCCCACAAGATTGCCCTGAAAGATCATTTTGTCGACGGATGACCTTTGGACCGCAGTAGGCGTTAGCTTTCTGACGGAATGCGTCAAGGAATTGGATCCTCCTCCCAAACATTGCAAACGTGCCACGTTGCTACTTGATATTGGCTGAACTTGGGCTTGCATGGAAATGGCATCTTCGGACAATTGAATGTCCTCTAGCTTGAGATGACAGTATTCTACCCAAAAGGGAGAATCAACGGTCGATGAAAAGGGTACAAACTTGACTGGATCCATACTGTGGTTGTAACTTGTGGTGAGGATCAGAACAATGATGTCAACTATTAGAATAAGATGTCAAGCAGGTTTTCTATATTTCTTCCTTTCTGATATATTCGTTCGTGTCGATTCGAAAATAGGACGTTCGTGATGATATGGCAGAGGAATATTCCGAAGTCTCTACAAGAGCGACTCACTCTCACTCGCTATCTAAGGTACTGTGAAAGTCCATTTTCTGTCCGAAGAGAACGACGGACGGTCGCTGGATGAGAGGCAGAGATGAAAATACTAAGAAGACGACGCAACACAAAAGTAACACTGTATTGAAACTCCATCAGCATCCACCACAAGGCCTTAACTGTTACAGCTAAGCATTTCGACAACAACTGAATCCATTGCCGCAGTACTTACGGTAGTTGATACAAAATTAAAAAATCCAACCAGCGAACTTTGACCTTCACCAGAACGAAAACGACCACCAATATAAACCACAGTTTCATCAATTCAACAACAACAACAACAACAACATGGTCTGTATTCGCCAAGCCAATGTGCACGATTTGCTTCAAATGCAAACTACCAATCTTTGGTGTTTGCCAGAAAACTACGCCATGAAGTACTATTTTTATCACCTTTTGAGCTGGCCTCAATTGTTATGGGTGGCCGAAGACTTTGATGGAAAAATTGTGGGATACGTCTTGGCCAAGATGGAAGAAGACGAGACTCTACCAAAACATGGCCATATTACGTCACTGAGTGTACTAAGGACGCATCGTAAACGTGGAATTGGTAAGTTGCTACGATTTGTATGTGATGATGAGCATATGATGATTGTATCTGTGTTGTGGATTTGATTTGATTTGATTTTGTACATTCAGGTCTGACATTTTCTTTTTTCTGTCCTACTCTTTATATTGTCTCATACCGTCTCTTCCTTCCTATAGCCACCGCATTGATGAGACGGTCCCAACAAGAAATGCACAAGGTCTTTGAAGCCGAATATGTTAGTTTGCACGTTCGCAAGTCCAACCGTGCTGCCTTTCATTTGTATTCCGTGACCTTGCAGTATGTGGTCAATGATGTGGAAAAGGGATACTATGCGGATGGAGAAGATGCCTATGACATGAGATGTTACTTTGGCGACAAGGCGAATCTGAATAAGCCTGATGAAGCACCAGTGGAGGCCATGAAACAGTTGAGTGTGGAGGCTAGTAGTAGTTAGGTTATAATACATCGTACTAGATTATATTGTGTTCGTTGTCATCATTTGTGATCACGGTAGTATAGTAGCAGTTGCTGTCTTTGCGGTTGTTGTGTTGTCGACAGTATACTTTCATTCTTCTTCTCGGCTTAGTACGAAAAGCAAAAGACTTTCTCATCAGCTGGACCATATATTGGTGTCCGAATGTAAAACTAGAAGAGAAGCAATATGATCAACTGTGGGATCTGCCTTGGAATCGGATAACTGTCTCGTGGAAGCGGAAAAGCTTTCTCGGAAGGGCAACGCGGACAGCTTGCGCATTTCCACTTGGCGATCCGTCAGGAGCTTGGAGTCAAAATCATCATCAGCTTCCTGTTCTTCTTTGGTCAAACCTCGTAATAGTTTGCGGGTACTCCGTCTCATGTGTTTTTCTCCCACTTGAATGACAAAGGGTAGATCCAATACCGTTCCACTATGGCAAGAATCCACCTATGATAGTTCAGGATGATTCATTCCATTCAATTCAATTCAATTTAATTCAATTCAAGAACAAGACAATGGCTTAGTCAGTCACCTTGCCAAATCAATCATCTCCTGACGACAACCCTACGGTATTTCTTGTATGTTTCCGACTGACTTACCAACGATACCACATGGACACCCTTTTTCATTGGCAGAACAAGCTTTTCATAGACATGATCATCCAGAAGGGGACCATTTTTGGTGAAATCACATGGTAGCATGGATTCATCCTTGCCATCGATTTCGTCACCTATATAAGGCAATGGAATGAATGAATAGTTTGAAATAAACCAAAGATTCAAGCGTTAGCTGGAATGCGCTTCCAAAAGAGAGAGAAACAAAGGGCATTGCATGTATGTCGATCCCTTACCATCCTTGTCCTCATATTGTTGCCCATGCCCCGAGTAATGCAAGAACACTACGTCCCCTGGATCACTGTGCATTGTCATCAATTCAAAGGCCATTAATATATTGGCTTTGGTCGGAGGAGCATGTTTTCCGTCATCCATGAGAATTGCCATGTCTCGTTCATCAAAGCCGTGATGTTCCGTGAGATAGCTCTTGACATTTTTCAAATCATTGTGACAACCCGTCAAACGCCAAGCAGGCGGTTGATCCACATAATTGATGGCAATCAAAATGGCTCGTTGCCGCCGTTGTTGTTTATTCTTCTTCTTTTTGTTGTCTCCTTTTGTAGTATCATCAAACTTTGGAAAGATCGTAAAGGGTTCGTGGACATTCATTTCAACCGAGCAGGTGAGCTGAGGCACTTGGTTTTTGAATCCTTTTTCATGGATGATGGTTCGTAGACGTTCCATGAATTGCATCCAGGATATCGTTTCTTCCCTTGCGGTAGGTTTGGAAATTTCATTCAAGACTTGCAAGAGAGCCGACGTAAAGACACCCCCACTCTTTCCTGTGGCTGGAAAGGAAAACTCTTTGTCGACCGTTCGAATGCCAGCCGATTTTTCATGGTCCTGTGCCGCTGAAATCATGACAAACATGGCAGAAATTGGAGTAGTATCACGCCTCAGAGTACTGCTGCTTGCAATGGTGGACATTCTTGTTGCTTAGGATATATTGTACGATTGATTTGGAGATGGGCTATGAATGATATGATGCTCATATATACCGGTACTGTATATCATCTGGTCGATGAATAAAATTGAAAAAGAAGGCAAAACGTACTTCTTTAGGTTTTGTTAGAGTTGTCTCATCCTTGCTTGCTTTATACAGAGGACCCTAAAAGTGATACCGTAATGATACCGTAACAATAACACACTAGAAACACTGGAAGTGTAACGAAGTATATGTCATTTTCTTCAACAACGTTGCCTTCCCGAAGACCCACGTGCGAGCAATAGGGTCGTCGATCGGCTGCAATAATTAGTTCCGAGGATTCTCCACCAAGAGACGTTTCAGCAAAGACCTATGCGCTTCCATACTCCGAATCGTGTCAGCATGATCGTCCCCAAGGGTTCTTCGACGAATCTTGAGGGCTTCTGCATTCGCATCAATGCCGTCTTGCAGAAAACCCTGATCCAATTTGACATTCGAAATATTCTCGTAGGTGTCTGCCGCATCTTGATCGTGAACATAACTGGCTTCCCTGTAAATATCCAACGCCCCTTGGAAAAGGTGCATCGCCTTTTCCAAATCGCCTTGGATGTGCATTGCCCTTCCCTGCTCGTTCAATGATTCCGATTCTCGCCTAAGCTTTACGTTTTTTAGGACAGCTGTAAATCCTTTGTGTCGGGATGATCATCACCAAGCACTTGTCGACGAATCTCTACAACCTTCGTGAGATTTTTTATGCCATCTTCCACCATTCCCTTCTGCATATATGCTTTTGTAATCTTTTCATAGGTATCTGCTGTTGCGGGGTGCATTTCACCAAGCGTATCCAATTGCAGCATTAGCAATTTGGTGAACAACTCCAAAGCACATTCCACATCTCCCTTGGCTTCCATTACTTCTGCTATGTTGCGGAGCAATAGTCCCAATATAGTTCTGTCGAAGTCTCCCAGTTGTTCTAGTCGCGAGCAGATTGCGATGGCTTTATCAAGCATCTGAAGAGCATCGTCAAACCTATTTTGGGCTTTCAACAGTCCTGCAATGCAGTGGTATGCCAGCACAATGGTATGGTGGTCCTCCCCGTGCTTTTGTAATAGCGTCGAAAGTACGAGTTTTTGAGTCTTTATTGCTCCTGAATACTTGCCTTGGCCTTTCAATGATACCACTAGATGCTGGTTCCATTTCGTCAAATCGAATGACTCTTGTGGCCGAATAATTTGAAGCTTGTTCATGATATCCAGAGCTTTTCGATATGATCCTTCGGCTTTTTCGAAGTTTTTACCTTTGTCCCGATCGAAGGTTGTACCCTTTTCCAGAAAATTTCTGCCGATGTTTGCGTAGGTCCTTGCTGTATCAACGTGTGCTTCCCCCAATAGCTTCAACTGTATCTCAAGAGCTCTTTCGTGTTTCTTCAGGGAATCACCAAAATATGAGATTCGCCGCTTCTGAATTCCGTCTTTCCGCTGCTGAATTCCCAAGTTGTTAAGTGCAAAGGCCAGAGTAAGATCATCTTCACCTGGTTCTCTTGCATATGCCTCCACCAGTCTCTCCAATACCTCCCGTTCCGTTCGAGGCACTTGTTGGTTGGCAGCGACAATACGGTACTGTTCCAGGAGTGTCTCAACCGAGTCTTGTTCGCTGCCGCCCTCATCCATCGTTCTTTTAAAAAAAATGTACAATCTGCTTTTTGCTAATGATGATGCGAAATATACATCTCACATCTATATTTCAAAAGTAACAAAACCGTCTTATATTGCACAAACGTAGTGTTGGGATACAAAATACATAGAATAGCGTGGACAGTATTGTACCGCGGTACCTCTATGGATGGGCCTTGGTCGTATGAATCAATCAACCAAGTTGCATAATATATTATATGCGGCCTTAAATATTACTTGTAGGACTATAGATTCTGTGTGTGTACCGGTATTAATATTATCCAACGTAGACCGCAGGCACACTGTTCGATTTCTTTGACTACATTGTGTTACAGACGGACAAAGGCCGAACGGCCTTCGACCGTCAAAAGTTGTTGTCGATGCGCCCAGGCAATGATGCCCAGTTTATCGACTGAGATTGAATTCACCCACTTGTGTCGCGGTAATGGTCTATTGAACGTTGCTGCCGCCCAACCCCTACGAGAGCAATTTGCTCGCTATGTAATGGGGATGGCTCTGGATTGTGCTCTCTTTGGCCCCTGTGATGTGGACGATCGACAGGCTATCAGGCAACGCTGTCAAGTTGGTGCATGGTTGGAACGTGCTCGGCAATGCTACCCGCCAGCACTGGGGTATCATGGTCCGCCGGATCATTTTGCGTACCTATCGGTTCTTTGTCCTCCGGAGGATGGGTGGCCTTGGCCGGAATTTTCTACTTGGCTTTCTGATTTGCCTTTCGACGCGCTACCTGATAGGTATCAGCGATTTGAACCGAAAGCGATCCCTGTAAAAGCACGAGCAGTCTTTGTTCCGGCCATTCTTGTGGAAAAAGAGGACCCTGATAGCGATTTGGATGCTTACGCAAATGTGTTTGCCACGACTGCACCTACAGTTACGGCTACACCTAACATCGCTACAGTCCCAGCTCCAGCTCC
>CAKOGP040001736.1:2980-106264 GCA_933822405.4 Cylindrotheca closterium | reverse complement strand
AATAATACTTCATTTACACATTAATATTCTATTTTGTTTCATCACCCACAACTTCAATGGTGATTCCATTTTCTTTTAGACTCTCATACACTTCCGTTGTCTCCCCAAACAGAGCACCTGGAAGTACGACACCTCCCGAAAATGCCAATTTGTCACGATGGTTCAATACCGTGAGTCCCAGAGCGACCAACATGCGGGGGGTTGCTACATATCCTGGTTCAGGGCCCTTGCAGGTCACCTTGACCATTTCTTCTTTTGAGCCACTACCGTATCCAGTCGTATGGGTACAAAACGAGACCCCTTCCAAGTCCGCATCGGAAGGACCTTCTCCTTCCACAAATAGACCATTGCTAAAGAGACCAGGATTGGAATGAAGCATGTTGCATCCAAACGAAGTGGAGGCTAATCCCGAAAAGATGGCTCCCATTCCAATTACCTTGTAACCAGTCATTTGACTTTGAACACCAAAGCATACGGACAATCGCGGATTTGGTCGATCTTTGTAGGTATCTGGCTGTTGGAGTCGAAGATATCTCCAAGACGCCATGATGGCTGAATACAAAAGAGAAAAATAATAATGGATGGTGCAAGTGTTAGAAACAAATGTGGCATCCATCCAAATGAAAACTGGCGAGTACCTAGAAGAATCCTTGTGCACAATAACTTACCAGCGGCATCTGCTCCAGGGAACTTGAGAATGTAGGTATCCGTAGCCTTGTGATAGGTTGGTAGATTTCCTGGCTGTTCTGGGACCTTGGGCCAATCGTCAGGCCGCTTGGGTGGCTTGGTAATTCCAAACTTCTCCGTCACCTTTTTTCGTGACGACTTGAGATCACCCTTGGAAGCTGCATGAAATCCATCCACGGCCGCATGAAAGGTGGTAGCATTGGCCTTTGACAAGCCTTCAAAGGTATGGCAGACTTCTACTCCTGCCACTTGAGTGCCGGGATACTTTTTTAGTAGTTCCTTGGACACCAAGCAGGTCGACAATTCAGCTGGAACGCAATCAAAGGCACAGGCCGAGACCACCAAGACTTTTTGGGTCTTGGCAGCCTCATCGCATTCCAAAAGAGTATCGTCAAAGAATTGAGGTTCTCCACAAAGATCCAAGTAATCTGTCTTGGCTTCTACTGCCGCCTGGACTAACGGCATCCCACATTGACGGTAGGGTCCCGCACATGCCAGAACAATCTTGGCTTGAGACAGGACCTGGACCAGTTGATCTTTGGTTTTCTCATTATCATCAGCAGTAGTAGTAATAGTATCAGAGGATGGCAACGATGCCACCAAGACACTGGATTCGGGCAATCCCAATTCTTGTGCCACGGCCAATAACTTGTCTTTCGATCGACCCGCAATGGCTATTGACAAGGAGGCATGTTGTTGGACAACATACTGGGCCACTTTCTTGCCAGTGTATCCTGTTGCACCATAGACAATAAAGTCAAAGGGACGATCTGAAGCTGATGGAGCCATTATTGTACAATCAGCAATCTGTTCGTCGAGGAAATGGAAGGGGATGAAGCGCAACAACCAAGTGGATGACGATGATATGAGATGATGAGCGTTCAGTGAGTGTGCGTTCTTTTACATCGGGACAATCGATTAACTCGAATGTAAGAGACAACTTCAGGTCGAATCTTAAGATACCGGTAGGAGGGAAGACTGCGTATTGCTACTGTATGCTGTATTTGTATGCTAATGCCAGATACTACCAGGTACCTGGTACTAACTAGTATGCACCCAACACAATCAGAAACACATCATGAGTAGTGACTTATGAGACATTTTCAAAAAAGGTATGTATAGATGATTATCTCATTAGATTTGCCGCTCCAAAAATACCGACATTTTCACATGTAGAGTTGATCGTCACTCCTTCCATTATTATCCTCCTCCAAAACCCAACCAATAACTTCCTTCCGTTCTATGATTTGCAAATAAATTGAAAACCATCCATCTTGTGAGTTTACCCCAATTATTGCATCGGTGATATGATGTTTTTTCAATTAATCAGTGGCAACAGCCCCAACTTTGGGAGGTCGTGGATCATTCCCGACCAACTGGGCAATTAATGATAGAAAATCTTGCAACTTGGGACTCAAGTTATCCTTCTCCATGGGTGTCTTTGCAAAGTACTCCCAAAGCTTGGCCAAATCTTCTTCCTCTTTGCCGCAGGTCTCCTTGTAGAACAAAGCCAAAAAGCCATGAACGCTCATGCGGACGCCAAAATCCAAGGATTGAATATTTACCAAGGCCCTGGATTCATCACGAAGCCAATCGTATCCACATTCCAATCGGGCCTCTGTATTTTTTCAAAAGGGTATTTTGTATTTATAATATAGAGTCAAGCACATGACAAAAGGTGGTACCAGAAAACAATAAGATGAAACGTAGAAAAGAATGTGTGAGAGACTTCAAAAGGTTTCAGGAATTTCATATACCGTCTAATTCTTCTTCACAATAAATCACACATGCCATGCCAGGACATTACAATTGGCATTTCACAATTGCATGCGCAAGAGAGCAGTGATGCTAGCATGAAGAAAAAATGGGGCAATCACAACTTGTTGTCAACAGAAGCAAGAGCGTAACGCACCTTTCAACATTTCATCATTCTCCTTTTGAAACTTGATCCCGCGCTAAAAGTCGTAGAAGGAAAGAAAATATTGTCAGGTGTTTGTGTACCGTAACAGGATGATATGAATGGCCACAATACGCTTTCTTTGAGCTCCAGCATGCTCTGAAGCAAGCCATTGTTATATAGCCGATGTCAGCAAAATAAAAGTCTCTTACCACCAAGTCCTTGCGATGTTCGTAACCACGGTTGGTACGGTCTTCTTCCTCTTCAGGGTCAATCTTATCAAATGTTACTGTCATCTTGCTTGTATGTGTGGTGTGGTGTTGTACTGTAGCTGTCTGTTATGCACGTATGATACTATATACTACTGTAGATACAAGTATATTGCTGATGTGTGTGTTGTCAGCCTTCAGCGTTCTTTCGCAAGATTCAAGCATCAATCACGCAGCAGGTAGATTACGTACATGGCATAGAGTTCGTATTGAGCGGGGCTGAGTACCGCGGAAATGTTCTTTCTCCGGGTTTCTTTCGCCACCACTATGGTTCCGCTCTTCGGGTCATTTTGGGGGTAGTAGCGCTTCCATATGTACCACAATTGGGACAATTCGATTGTAACCCCCCAAAAAGCTTCCCTATGTCTAAGGTATCCGGCCACATCTTGTTCCATTGCGAACTTCAAAGCGCAACCACATACTCCAGAACCAGAAAGTATACCGGTAGTCTACTTCACCCACAGTATTATACCGGCAGTATACATGAAGACAGTAGTGGCGGACAACAATGGACGTAGTTGCACAATGCAAATCCCCATGATGAAAGAGTATACACCACCCCCGAAACCGCCGCCACCTGTTCAGGTAGATCAGGAGATATCCATTCCTTCAGATCATCATGCTGGAGCCCCGTCAGTATTTGGTGATGAGGATGCCTTGCTCAGTGTCACCTCTGAGGCGTATGAAGTCAGCACGAAACACACCGACCGATCTGGGAGTAATCGTACGAGGTACTCACAAGGATCCTACTACACGATGGATAGTAAAGAGCTGAAAGCGTCCGAACTACGGCCCAAAAGCAAGGAAGACCCAGCCATGATTTTGGGCGACCCAAATAAGGACTCCCACTCTGGGTCACGGTACGGTCAAGACAAACCACTGAACATTGCTTCGAATCGACTGGTTGCTCGAGATAAGGAAATAGCAACTTTGAAAGCCTGTTTTCAACGTCTCATGTCGAACGATGATGATGACGAAGAAGAAGCCAAACAACAAATCAAGAATAAGGAATTGGTGTTGATAAGCGGACAATCTGGAGTGGGCAAAACAAGCGTCGTCCAAACACTCGAGGACGATGATATTGCCAAGTCTGGTATTTGTATCACAGGAAAGTTTACCATGACGTCCAGCAACCGACCGTACTTGGGAATATCGGATGCTCTCAACAAGGCTTTTCAGACAGTTATTGGTCAGTCGAAAAATGAATCGGTATCCAAGGCCATACAAGACGAGCTCAACCAAGAAGTACCCTTGCTGAGGGCGTTGGTACCCTGTCTGAGAGAAATTTTAGGAAATACGGAATCCAAAGCACCAGCGGATTTGGACTATGAAGAATTGGAAAATGGATTAGAGCGATTGAAGTATGCCTTTCGATTTCTGATACGAGTCTTGTGCCAAGAGTTTACACCCTTTCTTCTTGTGCTAGACGACTTGCAATGGGCGGATATTCAATCACTCCAAGTTCTGGATTCTCTCATTTCGGATATTAATAATGAAAACAAGCTCATGATTGTGGGTACCTATCGATCTGATGAAGTGGACGAAAACTCCCTCTTGTATAATAAGATCATGGCACTTCACGAAAAGGAGGAGGACTTTCAGTTTCGCATCACCACAATTAAGCTTAATCCATTCAGCGTCGATGACATTGATCGACTCATTCAAACAGCGATATCATCGACGGAAGAAAGTAGTCAAATCAAAGATCTGTCAGAGCTATGTCTGAAGCGGACACATGGTAATCCATTCTTTGTGATTGAGTTTCTCAAAATGCTACATACAGAACGACTGCTGGTGTATGATTCATCAAAGGAACAATGGGATTGGACGCTTTCAACAATCGAAGATTCGACAATGTCCACGGCCAATGTGGTGGTCTTGCTTCACGAACGAATGGCAAAGATGCCCAAGCAAGTTCAAATCATATTGCAATATGCAGCATACCTCGGATCCAGCTTTAGGGAAGCAACGTTGGAACTAATTTGGTCAACCTATGGTACCATGAGGGCACTTGGAAACAAGGAACCGCTATCAAATCTGCTGGCAATTATCATCCGCGAGAGCTTCTTTGAGAAAATTAGAGGCGGATACCGATGGGTTCATGATAAAGTGCAAGAAGCAGCCTTGTACTTTACAGGTGATGTTCGCCCGACGGTGCAACTGGACATTGGGACGACTCTGTATTATTGCCTGAAAGCAGAACAACTGGAAGACGATATCTTCAATGTAGTGGACTTGATCAACAATGGAAATGCCAAGAAACGACCAGAATTTGCAAACGTCAACCTAAGAGCAGCCGAGAAAGCTCGAGGTATTAGTGCGTTCCAAGCTGCAGCCAAATATGCATCTCATGGCATGGAGCTTTTGACGGACACCCGTTGGTCAGATAATCGGTCGTTGACCCTAAAGCTTTACACCATGGCAGTCGAAATGGAAATGATTCTTGGACACACAGACGTTGCGGAGAAGTATCGCGAGGAAATTTTGAAAAATGGCAACTATACCGTTACTGAGACGCTTCCATTGAAGCTGTCCAAGGCGCAGTCATTAGCTGTTGTGGCCTTGCACTTTGACGAGGCAGTGGGCTACTGTCTTTCGGTTTTGAAGGAACTTGACTGCAGACTAATTGTGGCTAGGGCGCTGGTTCCAGTGCAAATGCCCATCAAGCTTCTGTCGACAATGTCAAAAGTAAAGAAATTGGATGTGGACTTCTTTAAGGGTATGGGGACAATGTCAGATCCAAAGTTGCGAGCAATCGCTTCGATTACAAACTACGTCAAGTATGCTGCTTTCGTCGGAGGAGATTTGTTTCTGAGTTTGATTTGTATTTGCAAGCTCACAGAAATGACTTTGAAGCATGGTCTGAACGAGTTCTCTGGTATCACTGTAGCATCTCTTGGGATGACAGCTCTACTTGTCCAACAGGATTGTGAATTGGCAGACAAAATAATGCAAATGGCGTTGTCAATCCAAGAGCAGCTTGGAAAGACGCGTGCCACCGAAGTGCTGTACACTTCGTATGCGTTTGGGTGGCCATGGTTGAAACCACTGAGAGATAGTCTCGATCCTATGAGGAGGGCCTACACTGTCGGTGTCCAAACTGGCGAAATGGTCCATGCTATGTGGGGGCTAATGGCAAATGTGATTATGATTCCTTATGCACTGGGAACTCCGATTGAAACGATTGTAGCAGAGTGCGCTGGAGTGGTCGCGCAGGCAGATGAAGCAAAGCAGATGGGACAAGCTCTCGACGCAAAGGTGTTCTGGCAGATGTTGCTGAATCTTAACCTTAGCACCAAAGACGGTGGAGCGAAATTAGAGGGGAAGATGTACAGCAAAGCAAACGATAACAATGATTTCACGATCCACTTATCGACGGTGCATTTGTGTGAGGGAGAGCTATTGATCTTTCACGGGGAATATGAAGCTGCAGCAGAAAGAGCCATCAGTAAAGGTGATCTATTTGCAAAGCAATCACCGCTGATGTTCTTCAATATGAGCGAGACGTTCAATCGGGGAGTAGCGTTGTATGTCATGGCTCAGAAAACCAATAAGCGGGTGTATAAAAAGGAGGCAAAAAGTATACGGAAACAAGTCGATAAATGGGCAAAGTCTGGGAACCCAAACGTTGGGCACTTTAGCCTTCTTTTGCAAGCAGAACAAGAAGCTTTGGAAAAGAAGCACGATGCCGCCGATGAAAGCTACAGAAAAGCTATCACGGCCGCAACGAAGGGTAACTACCTTCAATATATGGCCCTCTTCCACGAGCGATACTCGGATTTCTTATTGAATGTTCAATCTTCCAAGGAAGATTCCGCACATCATTTGAACGAGGCAGCTCGATACTTTGAAGAGTGGGGTGCGACGACAAGAGCTCAATCCCTAAGGGATAGCTTGAAGTGAATTTTTCAAGACCAGAGTCGTTTACACTACTTGTTTAGTCGATCCCAATTGTGGAAGTTGAATCCCAGAGTTTCACTGCATTTGAATAATGACAATCATTGACAATGATTGATGGATATGTTGAGGTAACAGCTACCAGGACGATTAGTCATCAAGGTGCCCCGGCAATATACGGACTTTCCCAACGGTTTCCCAGTGTTCATACAGCCGAATCACTTTTTTCACTTGGTTTGTTGGTGTCATCAAAGATTCTTTCAAGTTGCATGGAAGCATCCCATCTTCTCTGTTTCTAGCGATGCGAGACGTCATGCTTGTGATGAATACGGATGCCACCCTTTTGAATCTTCTGCCGGCCGTAGTTGAAGTTTATCCCAAAAAATCCAAGAATTGCACCCTCGAAGGCCTTAGTCGTCCTCATTGTTCATGCAGTTGTTTCTTGAGCATTTCAACCTTTCCCAAGGCTCCCAATTCCGTATAAAAGTATTCAATAGCCTTTTCGATTCGGATCATGACAGCCTCGCCGTTCATATCAATATATTATCATTAGTCAAAAAGTCCGCATAACGTTCATTCAGGATTGATTCCAGCGTGGTACAAATTGCTAGTACGAGCTGCGAGTGTAGTAGACTAAAAATATACTTTTTCTGCTCCTTTCTCAAAGCAGCATGTTCAGTAGTTCGATACTATGAACTATGACTGATGTGAAAATGTTCGGGATGTTTCATTTCCCCCCCCCCCCCAAGACCCCCCTATTGTGTGACAGACGGACGTTGACACCACACACACCACGTCGCGCGGGCCATTCCACTATGAGAAGGGTACAGGTGCGGCGACAATTTCGTCGCAAAGAACACAAGGACATATCAGTACCGAACTCGTCCAATGAACTCGTCTGACTTCGGATGAACGCGCGGAACCTGATCCTTTGGAAAGTTTACATAGGAGTCTTGCTTTAATTTCACATTCTAGACATAAAGATGTTAGATGATCGCGGAGAATTGTCAATTAGGTATCTTAAGACTTGAGATTTATCTCCTCCTCTACTCCAATTCGAATGTGGTTCCGCGCTTTCTCCCTCTCTATATAATTGAGTCTTGGTCTTGTAGCGGCCATATGCATTGTCCGTTGCGGAGTATTTTAGCTTTCCCGGTCGCCAGAAAGGTCGTTCGATTTTCGCATCAAGACTCGATGTCTTGCTTTAGCTGTCACACAATAAAGTAAGAATCAAGACAAAACAAGAACGTCCTATAGTATCTTCCATAAAAATAAAATACAACAAGGAAACTCTCCATTCAACACCTCTACAACAACAGACAAACAGACATCATGAAGCAATCATTGGAAAGAGAAAGCAGCTGGGCTAAATTGGACGTGAATGACAGCCCCATTAACAAAAGAGGTGCCATGAAGGCTTTGCCCACATTGGACGAGAACCGATCCAACAAATCTATTGGAAGAATGGACGAAGCTGCAGGATTTCAATCAACGTCACAAGTCACTCCTACTCCACAAGATTCTGAATCAAAGAAAGGACGAAGGGAACATATGAAAAAGATGTCCAGTTGGGCATGTTTGGGGTTCGATGATCTTGATCTTGATGGCCTTTGTGCGTAATGCTTTTGTGCGTGCATATAGACTATGTGTGATGAACGTGGCTGGTGATTTGCTAGATTTAAAATACCAACGACAGCGTTGTCAATACATAGAATACCTTTTTTGAATTACTACAGTATACTTTGGAAAAATACTTCTAGTTTCCCTTGGCTATTGTCACCACTGCATGGTATCATACTACGATGCCGCTGAAAGGGGATAAGAAGAAACCCTAGATTTTCTTTCAGAGCTATCACGAGTGCATTGCTAATGGATATATTGATTCAAAAACAACGATCTAGGACTTTCATAATTGCATTCGAAAGATGGCAGTGTGGTTTTTATTTGAAACAAATCGAACCGTTGGTGCATTTTCTCAAATAGAGGGAATTGTTACGGGTATTCCAAATGGGGGCACAAATTTGGCACGATAGCATCATCCACAACAACATCAACAAGGCAATGCAAATGTCACTAAAGCATGATCGGCATAGCCAAGTCATAGAGAGCCCACTCTGTATCATTCAAGGCATTGTACAAGGGAAGCAATAACAGCCCTGCAGATCGATTGGCTGATTGGTCTTGTTCTTCAGTCATTTTGCCAGCATCAACACTACAAGAAGAAGGCAGGAGACTTCTCTCACATGCTTTCCAACTGAGACTTCCAGAGCACTGATGATTGTCTGCTGTCGCATCCATAACAGTGTACCTAACCTAGCTAGGTAGTTCGGTTTCATCATGATGGTTGAATTAGGATCAAGGAGTACTGCACTGTACCAGACACGTACGTGTACCTCCTGGTCACGTACTGTATGTGCGTGACCCTTTCCCTGATGGGCCGGCTGCGAAACGTGCAGTATTTTTGTCGCATGTGACGTCATAGACTTTTTGCCATCCTCGCTAAAAGAAAAGGTGACCACGCAATTCAAAAAGTCAATTCCATTCAAAACCATATGAGTGCATGTTGCGTTGGAGACAATGGGAGAGGGAACAATACAAACAATAACTTTATGACTAATACCAACCGACCACACACGGAACCCCTCCATATGATAGGGAGGGAGAAGGAAGCATCATTATTACGGTCCTGTGTGGAAGGTTTACTGTCAGGGAACGCACGATGGAAACTGAAGAGCACCAGTTCGAGAGACCTGAATGGTACACTCTCAGATTTTGAGGTTAATAAGGAATTGGTGATGATTCAAGGCGATAGTGGTGTGGGGAAGACATTTCTTGCCAGAAGGCTTGGAAAGGAAGTGGACGATCTGGAGAATGGAGTGTTTGTTGAGGGAAAATCAAGCATAGGCGGAACCCACAAACCATACAGCACCATTGGCGCAGCTATCAATGAGATATGTCGGAGACTGAAAAGCAATGCTCCAAACGTTGCAAGCATATCAGAGGCTATATCAAAGAGACTAGGAAAAGAAGTGGAAGTCCTATTCCCCATCATTCCGCAGCTGAAAAGTTTCGTTTCATATTCACCTGAAGCTGATGATGTATCATTATCTGAATCATCAGCCATGATGAGTCAAAGCGGCAACGATGGTATCGACTTTTTGCATATCAAAAGGAGGATAAAATATGCTCTCCGGGTTGTTATTCGTGCACTAAATGCGTGCTGTGAGCCCTTGGTAATTCTCTTGGATGACCTGCAATGGGCAGATATTGCATCTTTGGAAACTGCTGCAAACATTCTGACGGATATCGAAAATACACACCCAATGGTGGTGGTTGCATGCTATCGTTCCAATGAAGTTATTGAGAAAAGCAAGCGATGGGAGAAGGTTGATTCAATAATACGGAGAGCCAGTTCGGCGGCGACATGTCACTTGTCGGCGATTCACTTGGCAGATTTCCGGATTAACGAAGCAAGAGCAATGCTAGCTGTTCATGATGATAAAGCAACGGAGGAATTTGCCGAAAAATGTTTCAGTCAGACATCAGGTAATCCTTTATTTCTGAGGGAGTTTATGAATGCGGCCAAGCGAGATGAGCTACTTGAGATGATTGAGCATGCTAACGAGCCGATCAACAGTGTCGTGAAATTGCACAATCTGAAGATGTCGAGGTTGCCTGAGAGCATGCAATTACTTCTTCAGTATTCTGCTGGCATGGGTTCGTCATTTCGTATCGATCATTTAGCCACCATCTGGGAAAAGCACGGCGCGGTTGATTCAGAATCAGGGTCCATGATGGAAATTGTTCGTTTTCTGGAAGACGAACTCTTTATCGAAAGCTGCGGTGTTGATGAATACAAATGGGTCCACGACACAATTCAAGAGGCAGCACTATCAATAGAAGGAGAATCGAATGCTATGTTCCAGTTTGAAATTGGAATGACACTCTATCACGCCATGGAGGCAGACGAGCTTGAATCGAAACTCTTTGATGTGGCAGACCTGATCAATACGGGGCGCAATTCCCACAGAGCCGAATTTGCAGCCTTGAATCTGCGAGCAGCAGAACAGGCGTATAGGTTAGCAGCTTTCTACAGTGCGCACCAATACGCCAAAAATGGAATCGAGCAGCTCCCACATGATTCTTGGACATCGAAACGGGAGTTATCAATGAAATTATTCACAATTGCTGCCAAAATCGACCTCGCCCTCGGTGACGATGAAGGCGCTCAAAGACACAGTGGTAAAGTGCTCAATCAATCCAATCTCTCGATAATACAATCACTGTCACTACGGATTGCAATGATCCGGAAACTCGCTCACACGGATATGAAATACGAGGATGCAATCGGTGTCTGCCTAGTTTTGCTGGACGAGTTTCAATACAAATTTGTACAAAATCAAACACTCGCCCCATTCCAAGCCATCAAAACACTGTACAAAACAATCAAGACGGTAAAGAGCGGAAATTACTTGTCCAACCTTGGAATGATGAAAGATCGAAAGAAGTTGTCAGTGGCCCGAATACTGGCTCAGATCTCATATGTATGCTCGCTATCCGATAATGACAACTTGGAACTGCTGAGCATGTGTCATATTGTGGAGTTGACAACAAAGCATGGTTACTTTGAATACTCGGGGAAGGCATTTGCCGCACTGGGAAATGCATCGGTCGGATTGTTGAATGCGGATACCGACTCCTTGGCTGACGGAGCTTTGTCGATGAGACTCTTGAATTTAGACTACCAAGTGGCGGCAAGATTTTCAGAAATTGCCTTGGAGTTGCAGAAAAAGAGCGGAACATCACTGAAAGCGCAGACTCTCTTTGATACAAATGCCATGTGTCTGACATTTTCGAAGCCAATCCAATTTCTCATCGAACCAATGATGGAAGCCCACGACGCTGCCATGCGCATTGGTGATACGAATGCTGGGCTTTCTTGTTTAAGCTGCTATCATATTTGGATGCCATATATGATGGGGAAACCCCTCCGCCGTATCATTCAACACTTTCCAAAGCTGATACACCAAGCAGAAGAATTGGGTACGAGAATTGCAGTCATGCTGAAGATGCATTGGCAGATGATGGTGAACTTGACAAAGAAATCAGATGGAAAGCTGGAAGGAAGAATGTTCAGCAGCACAAATTTCAAGGGATCGAATTCAGAATATCTTGCAACTATTCACTTTGCCGAGGGCGAACTCTTGGCTTTTTCCAATCTGGATGCTTTGTCGACCGCTCGAGCGCTAGAATCCGAAGACAAGTACACCAAACTATACCCAGCCAACTTTTTGGGAATGATCGAAACCTTTCATAGAGGAGTTGCACTGTACGCCATGGCACGGAAGACCAAGAAGAAACGATTCAAAGCCGCTGGTACGAAAATTCGCAAACAAGTCCAGGCTTGGACGGAGGCAGGTAACGCAAGTATCACGCACTATCAGCTGTTACTGAATGCGGAACATGTCTCCCTAGACGACAGGAATGACGAAGCTCGAAAATTGTATTTGGATGCCATTACATTCGCAGCGCGTACGGGCCAACTTCACCATGCAGCTTTGTGCAATGAACGGTATGCTGATTTCTTGACGCATCATTCGCCCGATGAAGAGGAGGCCAAATACCGACTTTCGGAGGCGATTCGTTACTACAAGGAATGGGGTGCTATGGGAAAGGCTGAACTGTTAGAGAAGATGTTGTAAACGCTATGATAGATACCCAATTTTTACTACCAGTACCTACAAATGAAAACATCCAAAACTTGTACTCGTCTGGTCGTCGTCCGCGTAGTATTTTTGAAAATTTTGAAAATGTCCGTTCGTGCATGTCGCGCGAGATTCGAAAATTCGGGCATCAAAGATGAGAGTCATGAATACGATCAACTTTGAAACTGCCTCGTCATCTGATTACTGTACTGTACCATTGTATACAGTAGTACCAGTATATCTGCCATTGTTTTTGAAAGATCATCAGCTTAAATTATCTGAAGCTAGAGCATTGATCCTACAGAATAGATAAGATGAACAGCGCTAACGGAACCCTGAAGAATTGCGGCGCATGCACAAAAGACATGGAACGATCAGCCTTTTCCAAAAAGCAGTGGGAACGCAAGAAGTTTCGCCGCTGTAAAGCCTGTGTCGAGAACGAAAATGCCTTTCAACGTCCTTCCAAAAAGGACTATCCACGTGAGAAGAAGGAGAATGTGATGGCTCCTCCGCAAGCGCCAAAGGAATTGATCGAAGAGAAGCCTCATGTTACTCCAGAACGTCCACCGTTGGATCCTGTCGTGCTCGCTGATAAGAAGGTCAAAGACGACAAGAGCCTTCTTTCAAATCTGGAAGCGATGGCAACCGTGGCTAATTCCAATGAAATCATTATGAATGCGATTGCTGCCACGGCAGTGACTCCAATACAAACAGACGAAGCAAAACAAGGAACTAAGGACGTGTTGGACTCTGAGATTTTGTCAGAAACTACAAAGTCTAATTCTATCAGTATTTCTGAGAAGGTATTATCCGAATCCTCATCAGTCGCCACTTCTTCAGAAGCTATTACTTCCGGTGATGAAAACACAGTAGCTCAGAACTCTGCACCAGTTGCCAAGGCAGACAAGAATACAGAAGCACCACTGTCTATCCCAGAGGATCAGCAAGCATCGCACAGCGCTGATCTTTCTGAAGACGCCAAGTTATCTGGGCGCAAAAGTAATGGTCCTCTTGCATCAGATTCCCAGCCTTTGGCAGCAGATGCTCCAAAAACGTCATTTTTAGAAATGGAGCCAATTACGCCGTCAAGAGTTGAAGAAATGGTGCAAGAACACGATGCTATCTTCCGAGCAGTCTTTGAGCCAACAAATGACCAAGAAGAACACTATGATGATCCCCGATTAATCCAGAGAGTTTCAACTGAAGACGTCATGGACTACGAGGTGGGACCCATAGTGAATGTGGAACAAGAAATCTATGATTTGCTGAATAATCCATCATCAGAGCAAGGTATTCTTTTTGTGGATGGCTCGGAAATCAAGATGGATGATGCAGAAGACTCACCAAGCGCATCGTATTCAGGCAAAAGGCAATCGAAAGAATCATTCATCTTTTCCAATGTTACAATGAACAACGAGGGACAAACTTCCGATGCCCATTTCGAGGATACTACTCCTGATCATCCCTCTCCTGAATCTCCCCCTCATACTGAAACCGGGCTGACAAGAGAAAGCATCGAGAGGGATGCAGTCGACTGGGACCCTTCCGCCATGGCACAATTGTCACCGACTGCATCCATGCCGTCGTCGTTTCCTCCCGTACCTCCCATTGAAGCGGAAGACGACGAACATGAAGATGAGGACAATGGAGGCAGCTACGAAAAAGTGTTGTGGCAACATTCATCCTCAATAACATACGCCTGTGGGGCGTGTTTAGTGGGAGTCATCATCATCGCTTTGCTACTTCCACAAGACCACACTGTCCTTCTTATATCAACTGGCTTATCGCTATTCCTATTACTAGGGTTGGCAGGAATCATGCGCTTTTCACGGTCATATGATGGGGATAGTTCAATAAATGACCCTGATGGGCTAGGGGATGTGCTAGCAGTCGATTCATTAAGAGAACCATTATTATCTGGAGCAGATGAGGATGGAGAGATTATATCAGATGCAGTATAAAATTATACTTGCAGTTAATCTAGCAATAAGGCTTTACTTTTCCTGTTTTATCAAGCAACAATTCGACATTCTATCCTACAGTAGAACCGAGAGGAGCAGTTCCATCAAGTCGTGTTTCACAGGCTTCATCAAAATGACAAGTGGCAATAAGTTCAGGATTTTCGAAACACGACAGAACCCAAACAAGATCCAAGTTGATGATGATATGTCACAAAATAAACTGACCATTGGTCAATCCTCAGTGGGCACCAACATCAACCAACGAAAGAACCTGCAATGTCTGCGTCTTCGCTTCCTCGATCCCCTTCTCCGGCTTTTTGCGAAACAACCACAGAGAAAGATGATGATCCGCAAGATCCTTCGACTACTGACCAAGTCGTGTCGTCACAGCCATCTCCTCCCTCACCTCCCAGTGAGGAAGCCGAACCTTACGAGGAACTACACTCTTCTATCCATCACGGCAATAACAGCAAGTGTCGTAATTTGACTCGAGCATTGTGGCAGTCTTCTGCCTTGATTGCCTACACTTGGTTCGTGTGCACTGTGGCAGTCGTCATTACGGCTTTGATATCTCCACCTCATCACCTTGCCTTGTTGGTATACTCTGGACTCTCTATGCTCCTGGCAACATTGATGATGGTGGTCGAAGTATATCGCGAAGATTTTTATGGAATTCATCCAGTGTCTCCAAAGATCATTCCAATGCTGTGGAATCCAAGATTTGGAAACTGTTGCAACTTTTGGATCTATTGCAGCATGGTGCCACCCGCATTGACTATGACTGTCATGAAGTTGGAGATTTCTGTTCTCCTCTTTGTTGTTTTGAACCTATTGCGCCTGTGCATCGTGTTCCGAAATCACTGGTGCCACGTGACTGACGTTGATGATGATTCAACTTCGATTCCCGAAACCATACGAATTTCAATTGAGCCAACTGCAGAGGATTCCCTGAGAGAGCCACTATTGGCAAGTGATGATACCAGTGCAGATAATGTATAGTATTATAATTGTCATAATATTGAACTATTATTTTGGATAAATGCTTTTTTAATCATCGTCGGAAAGTCGCAGCAATTGATTGATTCGGTCTTCTTCAAATTCCTTGCGCAGACTGAGAAAGGACTTGACATCCTCCGAGGACAAATCCCACATTCCTTTTCGCTTGGAGGCATTCACCAAGTCCAAGACGTCTTCCAAATCGTCCACATTCACTATTTTGGAGATTTGGACCAATCTAGAGAGCGGAGCGCACGCCTTGTACAAGGCCACATTGGATTGAAATTCGTGCGACGCCAAGCGGTCTTTGGAATAATTGACAAAGTCCCGAATGTCGGAATCCAAGCTCAAGGCTCCCAAGGACGTGTATTGGCATTTTTTCAACGATACTTCCAATCGCTTGCAAACAGTACCCAAAACTTCCAAGAGCAAGACATCCGTCAATCGATCTGCCAAGCGGGAGCAAAGTGGACTAATGAGGTCATCCAAACAAGTGCAGAGTCTGGAAATGTATCCTTCGGAGACTTCCAACAATTCATAGGCTTCTTCATCCAAATCGTAATTCATGCGGACCATGTGACGCTCGGAAGCATTGCCACCTCCCATGACGGTACTGAATCCAGCATTACTGCCATCCCCCACAGCATCGGTGACCAACGCACGGATACGAGGTTTCATGACGGATACCAAGGATTCAATGGCATTGGTTGCCGAAAGCTGAAATACCTCGGTCACTGGCTCCAATTCCTTGACGCACATGCGCAATTGTTCCGTCACAGGAATGTTCGGTGGATAGCCCCTGTCCACGGATTGGAGCAACAACTGTTCCAATTCCTTGGTATGATGGGCCGCCACATCCAAATCATTAAAGGTAGCACAGGCTGCAGCAATGCCTTCTTCAATTTCTCGTCGACGTTGGGCTGGGTCTTTACCCTTGTTGGCACCACCAACTCCCACATTCTGTCCAGTCCGAATCATCAAATTACTGGCCCCGACACCGACATTCTGTCCGGTCCGAATCAAATTACTGGCGTTGAAGATACCCGCCGAACCAGCAATCAATCCTTCTCCTGGCTTTAGGGAAGCAACACCAATGTCTTCGGCACGTCGACTCAAATAATCCACCAAGACGCCCCGCAAGCAGTCCGAACAAAAGTTGGCCATGGCCGACGCCGTCCCCGTGTGTCCCGTTGCAAAGGCTCGTTGGGTACCACGACGGGCCGCATACAAGCTATTTTCGACAATGGAGGTTTGCAAGGCCCGCTTATTATTGCTAGTGGGCAAGCTGAGGGGAGTGTAGTGTCGAATATTCTCCTCGTCCATGGAAGAAAAGGCACGCTGCATACTTGCCAAGAGGAGACAACGTTCAATGACGGAATAGTATCCTCCCACTTCGGCCACTTCTTCGTGCAACTTGGTGTGAGCCGGCAAGATTTCCAACGGGGCATAGAGTTGATCGAAATCTTCTTCCGTATCCAAGTCATCATCTTTGTTGCTTCCAGCGGCCATGCCAGTGGCCCATTCCTTGCGTTCCTTTTCGCGTCTGGCTTGTTCCTGTTGCTGTTGATAGCGCATCCCTCTAGCCTTGTTGACTTCCTTGACCGAGTGTTCAATGAATCTCACATAGGATTCGGCATGTTGCAAACAAAGGGCGGCTTCTTCCATGGCCGCATCGACATCGGCCAGACTGCCCACCAGTGACGAAAAGCCACAATCGTCTTGCAAATCTTCGTCTTCCATGAGACTACTCTTGTATCTGCTTTCCAGTGCTTCGTAAATTCGTTGGGCGCTGTTGGCCGAGACGGCCAATTGTTTGGTTTGGATGTAACGCGCAAAGAGTGGAGACACGGCCTGTTCCACTTGCAAATGCACGAGTTGCACCACGGCGGCATCTCCATCGGCTCGATGCAAACAATGGGAGACCATGGGCAGGTGATGTCTCAAAATAGTCACGGCCGTATTGTAGACCCGGGCCATGCTGACATGGGGCGACGTCTTGTCGGAGGTTTGGGAAGCCTTGGCAAGTTCACTGACCAAGATTTCCTTGAGGAATCGGACATAGAGAGCCACGGCTTCTTGTTCCATTTGGACCATTTGGACCAAGGGTGTGAGCTTTCCCAGTGCCATGACGTCTGATTTTTCAACCGCCTCTTGGTAGTGTTCCAAAATGGTTTGTCTTAGACTGGCATGGGTGGATTCCAATTGCGAGACGGTATATTCGCCTGCATATTGTTTGGCGCGGTCCGTCAATTTGTCTTGTTGTTTCATTTCTAAAAAGGTGGCAATGGCTTGACTGGCCGCTTCATACCGTTCCGCCGACAAGGATTGGGATGCCATGTCACTGGATTTCCTCAAAATAAGTGCCGTTTCCACATCTTGGGCATGTTCTTCCAAATCCCGCTTTTCATCTTCGAGTTGTTTGATTTCTTGAGAGGCCTGCGAACCCCCAGAAGCAATTTTGGAAAGAGACTGCAAGATGGAATCCGTGCACGCAATTCCAGTGGAAACGGGATGAGAATCCACATCTTTCAGGTTGGGCAATCGGTGCAACAATTCGGGCAGTTCAATGGTGAATTGACTGAGTTCGGACTTTAAATTTTCAGCGAGCGTTAGAGCTTTGACATGACTTGCTTCACTCAAAGCCAATAGCGCTTGATAGGGGTCATCGGAGGATTCCAAGGCATCCACCATGCTTTTGGGAGCCTTGATTTTAGGTGTTGTGCTGAGGGGTGGTGGTTTATTATGATTCATTGCATTATTATCAGTTGTTGTGGCGGACGCAGCGGTCATTGTTTCTGCCGAAGGTGGCATGATGCCTGTCGAGGAAGGGATGGTTGGTTTGAACCTTGAAAGACTAGGGTGAGTAGGTGTCTTGTTGTTACGAGTATAATACTATGATATCAATAGTCATTAGTGCATTGGATCGATTGCTTTCACTTGCAGCTCGCAGCCTGACGTTGAATCGAGCTTGTCGTTCATCGCCTGCAAGTGGCATTATATTACATTTCTCTCTACTACCATAATTACGAGAGCCTCAATTTCTCCAAAATGGGTTGCTATTTTTTTCAATTAGTCGACTATAGTGAAAAATTAAGTAGCAAAAACTGGATCTGTTTGCGGAATGGAAAGCGGTACTACTTCTGCCTCTTGTGTTTATGGACAACAACATTGATGGACACACCTCACATACAGTACTATATATATGGGGTACAGTATATTCAATATATGCATGGTACCTGGTACCACTGCACTCCAGCATACCGGTGGGTACTAGCAGTTGAAAAAGTATAATAGTAGTTCTCTACCTACTCGTAGTCACTTTTCTAAAACAGAAATTCCTATCGTCGTCTACTCCAAACAGGACATGATTCATGGTTGTAGCTACGAGTAGTACTAATAGTATTAATAGAAGTAATTGATTCAAAATTGGCAATCTATATGCTAGCTAAATGACACAAAAAATGAAAGTGCCTACCGTTCAAACAAGGCGGGACCATGAAGAAGAGAAAACAAGGCATTCTCGTTTCGTCCACGACTACCAGCAAGGTCATTTTTCCTCATTGACGTTTTTGCTAACAACTCTGGCCAGATGCTCAATGGGATTTCACTGTGCAAGGCCCGTCGTCCGGCTAGATTGAGATCCAAATAGTGTTCAATATCACTGGAACACTTGAAATGTTGTTCCATGATAGGTCCCAAGCTTGCGAGGCTATAATTATGTTGCAGACCATTCAATAAGGATTGGGCACCTTCTTCCGTCAAGTCATTCTCTGACAAATTCAATTCCTGAATTCCCTTGAATTGACCAAGGTTGCGTGCCAAGATTTCAATTCCCTCCTCCTCCACTCCAGCATTACTGATATCTAGATGTCGCAAGGTTTGATTTTTCGAGAGACATTCGCAGAGTCCATGAATGGCAGCATTGGTCAATCGATTTTCCGAAATGTCCAAGGATTCCAACGTGGTGTTATTTTGCAAATTCACAATGGCTTGAAACATGATCGCTGGATCCAGTTCGTCCGAAAATCGTAACGATTGAATGCTGAGATGTTTTAGTTGTTGATTTTGTTGGATTAAACACGCCACCATTTCCAAGGCTTTTGACGAGACGGCATTGTTGGACAGATCGAGCGTCGTCAATGTTTTATGTTGCAATACTGCCTTTACGACAGACGCCACGGCCGAGTCTTCCATATCGCAGCCGTCCAATTTAAGGGTTTGCAATCCAGTATTTTGCATCAACGTTTGGCACAAGCACTCAATGGCAGATGGCCCCAAGTGAGAACCACACAGGTCCAATTCTTGCAGCGTGTTGTTTACTGTAAGGCCATTGAAACAGTCAGTGCCTCCAATTATGGCACTCGAAGATATTCGAAGGGCCTTCAAGGATTGATTGGTTCTGAGACAAGCATTCAAAGTGTTTAAGGTCCATGGTTCACACTTGGAGACCGTCAAGGCTTGTGTGCTGGAATAATCCATTAGGAGCGTCACTATATCGGACATTTTGCCTTTGCAGAACAACACCTTGATGGAAGCAAATCGGCGGCCATCTCGTACAAACAACTTGCGACAATCGTCCAAAATGCGATCCGTGAATTCAACGTGAAAGAAAAACAACTGGTTGATGGAATCGTTTTCTCGCACCGACCTCAAATGATGTCGGACTCGATTCTCTGACACTTTGGATAGGGTGACGCTTCCTATTCTGAATGCTGTCATTGTCCCTAATCTGAATGCTGCCATTGTATTGTTTTCGTTTTCGTTTTCGTTTTGTTTGTATTATTATATCTCGTGTATTATTGTGTTGATGTGATGTGATACTACCAGTATAATACTACTGATGTGGTGCACTAGAGAGGCGAATGGTGCCTGACAAAGATGAGCGATATTGAAAATGGAGAAATTACCGATGAAAATGCTGGAAATTCAAAATGTTTACTATTAAAATAAGAAATGTGTACGTAGTTCACGGTACCACGTGGCATTTCTGTCGCGTGGTTTGGGAGAAGACGTTATTTTCCTAGAGTTCGCGACCAAATGATGGCCAATTAAAACTAACAGCCAGATACGACAGCTTGCAACATCTAACACCTCACAATATTATGATGTCTGAAAATACGTGTCTTCCAAAAATGTCTCACACAAAAGCACAAAAGGCCCGCAAAATTCATGACATCACAGTCTTCATTATGTTCGGGCTCATTCCGATCGTGATACGGTTTGTTAATACATGTACTGAACTATTCTGTGACAACGGACACAATGTGTTGCTATCACGCATACGATACCGCTAACATCAAAAGGCCCTCCGAATCGAATATATATGCATACCGGTATATTAGAATGAACGAATAAATCATTCCGCCAATTCTTGATTGTTGTATGGTACAAATAGTAAAGCAAAATGTCATCCTTCAAACGCCCTCCAGAACCTTTTTCCGACCATGCTACGCCATACATCATCCTCATTCGAAACGCCGCAAAACTCCCACCACGATCGTACAATAATACTACATAGCAGCTAATAGAACCCTAACGCAGGACAATCAACTTTTGAGCCATCCGCCCTTCCTGAAGAACATTCCGCGTCGATGATAGCAATAGCAATGATGATGTCATACGGTACCCACCGCCGCCCAAAGCACCAAAACGCACTCACCATCAAAGCCACCAAGCATTGAGTAGTACTACTGGTACCTGGTGGGACATTCAGAAATGTTCCGCTGTCTAATCCACCATCCAACTAGCCAATGGAGCATGGATACTCGTGGGATCTCGACAACAATACCTGGTCTCCTGTCACCTGTCACATTCTTCTCCTTCTTCTTCTTCTTCAATTTTACTGACGACTGGCCTCTCCATGGTGGCTGGGGAAACAACAACAGCAGCAACAACTTTCTCGCTTCCAACCAAGAACCAACAATCGCTAGCTGGATTTCCAACAAGCAACATCATTCTCATGGCGAGAAAAGAAGGAGAAACAATGGCTGGTGGATGGGCGCAGTTGCAGCCACAGCACAACACAACACAATTCCACAATCTGCTGCTGCTACTGTAGAGAGAATAAGGACAAGAAGTCTTGACTGACTGGGCGGTTTCCTTGGGGGAAATTTTAGGAGCGAGAGTAGTACCGACTCCGAGTATTACTACTAGTAGCAGGCTTGGGCGGTAGCTAGCAGTAGGAAGGAACTGTAGTGCGTGTAGGACGAAAATGAACTTAATATGATACGCCGTTCTATTGATTAAACACATTCGGTATTAGGTACCGGTAGGTAGAATACCTTTTAAAAAAGAAGATAGGCAGAACAACAAAGCAAGTGGCCAAGCAACATTGTGTAGTTGGCGCCAAGTCTGGTATGACTCGACTAATTAATGCGCATGCGGTTTCAAGTTGCCAATATAAAATATATAATATTGAATATCGTACCGGTATTATTACCACAGTCAAAACAATAGAAAACAAATATATGAATTCTTTTGACCGCAAAAACGTGAAATCAACCTCATTGTTCCAGCTTATTCCGAGCATAGTTAGTAGTGTGACAACTGACCATGTCATGGAGAGCATCAAAAGGTCCTAAAAAGGAGGAGAATGGCTCAAAAGCAGCAGGACAATCAACTTTTGAGCCACCCCGCCTCAGTAGCCAAGAACCTTAGAATCATTCCGCCGATGGTAGTCGTAATAGAAATGATGTCATACACACCGTCCAGAGCACCAAAATGCCTCCAAATGAGAATCGACTAACTGTCATCAGGAAGAAAGCGGAACACAAAGTGTCCCGCTGTCTAATCCACCAACCAACCAGCCAACAAGGCACAGATGCTCGTGGGATCTCGACGACATGACCTGGCTAGTCACGACCTGTTGCCACCTGTTACCTTTTATGCACTTTTCACAACCTGTCACGACCTGCTGCTTCTTCTTCCGAGTGGAAGCTAGTGCCACTAGCTAGTAGTCGGCAGAGAAGACGATAACTTGCCACAAAAAGAAGAATGTGATGGAATCAATCGTGCGTTGGGGGTTGTTGCCATTTGATCCACTAACAACAATGTTCTTCTCATAGCTCCTGTGGCTAGTAGCTGGGCGGCCGGTTGGCTAGCAGTAGCTAACCAGAGCCCGCAGCAACAGCAACAACTTACTAGTATTGCTGTTAAAACGGTAGTACTAGCAAGCCTAGTAGTAGATAGTAGTACTAGTAGGAACAAGGATGATGGAATTGCTGTATAATGCGTGTATGATATGACCAAACGGAACATGACACGACCCACTGTTCTACTAGCATTGACAAAAGTCATTAGGTACTGCAGAATACCTAAGAAGACAGACAGAACAACGAAGCAAGCAGCCACCAAGCAACATTCATTGTGTTATTGGGACTGACAACAGTATTCGGACGAGTCAGTCGTTTCGACTCACTCATTTTCTCCAACAAAGTACTAGTTCCAATCGAATGCAGTCCAGGAGACGCCAAAATGCAGTAGATAGAATCTTCTACGTATCTACCGGCATTTTAAAAGTCATGATGGGAAACCAATTTATCAGTTTATCAGTTTGTTTCCATAGTTTCAAAGTGTAAAACACTTCACAGCTACTTTAAGTCTTCAATTTGAATTTTGTGAGAAGAGCAAGTCTTGTTTGAGTGGTATGTTTGAACCAATTCTATGCTATACACATACTAAGAAACATATTCGTCTAAGTACCCATGTTTGAAGTGCGCGTGGCTCGCTCACGCGAACCCTTCGACCAATCGTTTTCGTCCATTTTGAACTCCGGGTAGGCTAAAAAGCCGACCAGTCTTGAGGCAGGATTGAATTTCGGCCCTCCTTGTGTTCCTCCTCGACCGACTGCATCATTACAATAGCAACAATTCAGCATTTGAGGTACCGACATTTGCATCATTGTCTGTGTCAACAAACAATTACATGATGCGAAACCAATATTCCTCTAGAAGCTACGGCTCTATAATATCATGGCTGTTATTCAGTACCTTGCAGCCCCTACTACTTTACAGCAATAGAGTGTCAGCAGCTCCCATTGAACTTCATGGAATCAACTACAACACGCGTCAAGGTCCTGATTTTGCCTGGGACAAGTGCAAATCCATGGAACAAATCAGGACCGACTTAAATATGCTAAGTCGTGTTACTAGTCGCATCCGAATTTTGAGTCTGGCAGACTGTGGACAAGGTGATATGGTACTCACTGCGGCCAAGGAATTGGGCCTTCAAGTCTGGTTGGGTGTTTGGATTTCCGAGTTTGAATACGTCTTCGAAGGCGAAAAGGGAGCCTTATTTAACTTGATTAATAATGGACTTGTCGACGAGAACACAGTTTTGGGTGTCACTGTCGGATCAGAGGCTGTCTACCGGGAAGAAGTCACTGCGGAAACCATTATTGATTACATGAATCAAATCCGAGGAATCCTAGCCGACGGGGGGCTATCAGGATTGCCAGTCACTATTACCGAAATTGCACCAACCTATAGTCAGTACTCCAACTTGAGATCGGCTGTCGATGTCATCTATGCCAATATTTTCCCATTTTGGGAAGGAATCAACATTAATGGAGCCATTGCCGATATGGTGACTGATTTGGACTGGGTCATGAACCTTCCCGAATCTGCCGGCAAAGAGCTCATTATTGGTGAAACTGGATGGCCAGAGTCTGGTTCAGTTTCAGCAGAAGACATTGTTGGAAACATTGGAATTCCTAGCGTGGCAAACCAAGTCCAATTCTTTAGAGACTTTTACTGCGAAATTGGAGTCACGAGAGGCTGGAAGTACTATTGGTTCACTGCCATTGACAACAAGTGGCGCCAAGCACAAGATATCGATAACACCATTGAAGGCACTTTTGGGTTTCTCGATGAAAACTTGCAACTCAAGTCGCACTTTCAGGATTTGTCCTTTACCTGTAACGATGGCGTTACCTACAACTTTGCTGAGACAGATTGGACCGTTCCAAATGCTCCAAATGCTCCGGTTGATACACCAACTGAAACTCTAGCCCCAAATGAAACACCAAGGGAGGCGCAGGAGAATATGGCTTGTTCCGTTCACGCAAAATGCGCTGAATTGGGATTGCTTGGTAGCTGCTGTCCCACCAATGGCCTCAATCCAACATTTTTGAGCTGTTGCGACAACGATAACCTCTTTGCAACCCCAACCACTAGCCCAAGCAAAGCGACGCCTAGTCCAACAAGACTTACTCCTAGTCCTACCGTGACGCCACCCACTCCAGCAGGACAAACACCAAGTCCGACAAGAGTTACTCCCAGTCCTACGAGAATTACTCCATCGCCCACAAGACAAACACCCGGTCCCAGTCCAGCAACCCCAGAACCCACAAGACAAACGCCTAGTCCTACTCTAGCGACACCAGGACCCACAAGACAAACGCCCATTCCTACTCTAGCGACTCCAGAACCAACCAAGTTCCCCACTCTTGCTCCAATCACACCAGCACCATCGATTGCGCCAGTGACACGCGAGCCAAGTACTTCACCAGTGACTCTGGATCCCACCGTGACACCACTCTTTCCAAGCACTGGAACTCCAAGTGCTGCACCAATTACTCAGGATCCAACCTCTGCTCCGGTGACTTCGGAACCAACAGCCGCACCAACGTGGATCCGCACTGGCCCACCAAGTACGGGCGCCCCAACGTCCCCACCTACAAGTTCGGGAGCTCCTTCCATTCTGGTTCCGACCATTGATATCGTGGAAGACTTGGAAGTATATCTATTCGGAATGCTTTCGTGTAGAAACTATTGCTTGAATGCCTTTGAAGCGAAGTTAATCAATCACATCGAAACCTTCTACGCTTCTTCCACTGGTTCCTTTCAAGTGTTGGAGAACATTCCAAGAATTACTGGAGTCGGTCCTATCTTTATGGCCGACGAGGAAGATGATGATGATGGCGATGATGACGATACTATCGTTGATACTGCCGATGGAGACACAAGAAAGCTTCAAGTGGAGGGCAACCAAGTTGGTGTTCGAATCATTTACGATCACACGTTTGAGTGGTTCGCCCGAGGCTCTGGCATTATGGTGGAACAACTTGCCGGCCTTCCCTTTGCATCGGAAGATTCTCGAGACGCTTTTGTGGCATCATTGAAACAGTTCAATGTCTTTGACAATATGACTGAAATTTCTAGTATTGTCTTTCCAGAATTCACTTCAGCACCAACCTCGGAACCTACCGAAGACACATCAACAAGACCGCCATCTAGCACAGCTGGTGCAAACCAAGACGTGGTGCCACAGCCAGGGGAAGTTTACTCGATCGGGGTTATCGTGGGCATTGCGGTGGGGGGTTCTGCTCTACTTTTGCTCTGTCTATTTTGTTTCTGCTATGCGAAAAAGAAAAACAAAGATCAAGGATCGTACGCTCCACCGGGCGACGACTTCAGCTTTGGTTTCTCGACGGTATACACCAAGGAACAGGAGCCCGTTTCTAGAAACTACAATCCTAATCGTTAACAATAATGTATCAGTTTAGTTGCACCATCTATTATTCGGATCCTTGTGAATATCCATACTCATCATTGACAACAAAATGTATTTTAAATTTTTTTAGGCGCACCCTCTACTATTCGGGCCCTTGAAGTCACGTTGATGAATCCATGCATTGGCACCATACTTGACGCCCTTGATGACAGGCAAAGCCTGGTGATCAGTTCGAGAATCCTTCTTGTTTGGATCCTTATCATGTACACTTGGCCACAAGACGGCTCTGCCTCTTTTTGGAGTCACTGTTACATTGTTGACATGTGGAAAGTTTGTACCGCCTCCTTCCTCGACTTCGTTCAGATACATGTAAAACGTCAAAATTCGAACACCGCATGGCCGTTGTAGGTTGTATGGAATGTAGTCGCTGTGGACTTGGTAGAACTGGTCGTGTTCATACCGAAGCAGTTGCAAGTTCTCCGAGTTGGTTTCCGGAATGCCGGTAATGTTTTCTATTCTTCCCATCACGACTTGTGCAATGGGATCTTCGTAGCAGTCTCCGACACACCATGCGTTGGTGGACGTTCTCCCCCCATTGACGTAATTCTCGTGGGTTCCATCCTTCTTTTGCTTTCCAACATCCGAAGATCTTTCGTATCCTTGTTCTCCTCCCAATTCAATGAGTCTTTGGGCTTCAGCTTCCGACAAAATGTTGTCGAATTGCATCATCCATGGCCCTTCTGGTGGTCTCGATACAACCACTGGCTCAAACTGTTTGTACTCAGGCGAGCTGAGAATTCTTTCAAACATTTTGGAAAGGTCTCCTGGATACATGGCATCCACGGCATTGGGATCCAAAGGACATCTTGTTTCGATATGGAGCATCTATATGCGAAAAAGATGAAAATTGGTCAGTCACCTAATGTGATACAAATACTGGATGGATGAATGATGCTTGAGAAACCTTTTCTTAAAACTCACCTCACAAGATTGGCATACAGGAGCACAGTTGACATGCATGTATCCGGGATTGTTTTCGCATTCTCCTAAGACACTCCAGAAAGTACAATCTTTGTGCTGATTCTTGCATAGGTCCCTCGTCTTTGCGTATTTCTCATCGACCATCACCTCGTTGGCAACATATTTTCTTGCACTCTCAATGGTCGCAAGACATTCCTTGGCTCGAATTGCATCAATGGATTGTTCCACGCCCAAATCAGAGCCAAGCTCATCATATTCTTTGGGTGCTGGAGCCGCCACGCCTGAATAGCTGGCTTCTGAAATGACTTCAGAATCATCATCGGCAGTGATGCAGGTATCATTTGTCTGTGTGTCGACGTCGTCGAGAGCATCGTTGCTCTTGAAAACAGCATTCCTCGTGGCCGTGTCGATGGCACCAGCGTGGGCTGTACCAACAAGTAAAGCAGAGGATAGGAGTGGTGCAAACAATTTCATTGCAAGATTTCTTTATTATGAATACAGCACCAGTACAATGTAATAAGGCATCCAACACAACATATTTGTGGGTTCGGATTTGTCCAACGGACTTCGCATCGCACATCATTGGGGGTAAGGGACTTTTTGGTCCCTCATAATGGGGGAACCCGTCATATTCACACAAAAATAGTATCGTGCGACTATGATGGGCGTACACTGCAGTATGTAGCCTTTTCTACTCTCCTATGCACACTGCGGAAGACGGAGCTAATCGGGCACCGATTCCAAGGCTATGATGAGGGACGAGAAGCTCGTTGAAAAGTGGATGGTCTATCCAGCCGTTTAGGTTTTGTGGGAAATACTATAATAGCAAGTACTAAAATAAAATAAAACAAGAAAATACAAGTAGTTACTAGTTACACCCTCTGTTATTCGGTCCCTTGAAGTCACGTTGATGAATCCATGCATTGGCACCATACTTGATGCCCTTGATGACAGGCAAAGCCTGATGATTCGTTCGAGAATCCTGTGCGTTTGGATCCTTATCATGCACACTTGGCCACAAGACGGCTCTGCCTCTCTTTGGGGTCACTGTTACATTTCTGACTCTTGGAAAGTTTGTACCGCCACCTTCCTCCACTTCGTTCAAATACATGTAAAACGTCAAAATTCGAACACCGCAAGGCCGTTCGGTGTGGTATGGAATGTAGTCGCTGTGGACTTGGTAGAACTGGTCGTGTTCATACCGAAGCAGTTGCAAGTTCTCCGAGTTGGTTTCCGGAATGCCGGTAATGTTTTCTATTCTTCCCATCACGACTTGTGCAATGGGATCTTCGTAGCAGTCTCCGACACACCATGCGTTGGTGGACGTTCTCCCCCCATTGACGTAATTCTCGTGGGTTCCATCCTTCTTTTGCTTTCCAACATCCGAAGATCTTTCGTATCCTTGTTCTCCTCCCAATTCAATGAGTCTTTGGGCTTCAGCTTCCGACAAAATGTTGTCGAATTGCATCATCCATGGCCCTTCTGGTGGTCTCGATACAACCACTGGCTCAAACTGTTTGTACTCAGGCGAGCTGAGAATTCTTTCAAACATTTTGGAAAGGTCTCCTGGATACATGGCATCCACGGCATTAGGATCCAAAGGACATCTTGTTTCGATATGGAGCATCTATAGCCGAAAAAGATGAAAATTGGTCAGTCACCTAATGTAATACAAATACTGGATGGATGAATGATGCTTGAGAAACCTTTGAAAACTCACCTCACAAGATTGGCATACAGGAGCACAGTTGACATGCATGTATCCGGGATTGTTTTCGCATTCACCTAGGACACTCCATAAAGTACAATCTTTGTGCTGATTCTTGCATAGGTCCCTCGTCTTTGCATATTTCTCATCGACCATGACCTCGGTGGTGATGTACTCTCGTGCACTCTCAATGGTCGCAAGACATTCCTTGGCTCGAGTTGAATCAATGGACTGTTCCACTCCTAGATCTGAACCAAACTCATCGAATTCTTTGGGTGCTGGAGCCGTCACGCCTGAATAGCTGGCTTCTGAAATGACTTCAGAATCATCATCATCAGCAGTTATTATGCAGGTAGTATCATTTGTTTGAGAGTCTGACGAGGCGTTTTCTTCCAGAGCATCGTTGGTGCTTTTGAGGACACAATTGCCATTCCTCGTGGTTGTGTCAATGGCACCAGCGTGGACTGTACCAACGAGCAAAGTAGAAGATAGGAGTAGTGCAAAAGATTTCATAGCAAGGATTCTTTATTATTACGGTATATTTTTTATATGAAGGCATTCAACAAGAGGAAGCATGTGTTCGGATTTTCGTCGCAACGGACTTCGCGTTGCATTGGGGGCGATTTTTTTATTTTTATGGTCTGTTTCTTGTCCGCAATCTATTTTCTTGATTTCAGGAGTTGTGAAGAAATGGAATAGACTCTAATATACAGAGACACAGTTTACGATTCTGTATCAATACTGTAGCTCTGATTATCATCTCGTCAAACTTCGACCGTTTCACTGAAAATGTTTACAACTTGCCTCACGCCGACCACCGTCGTTCAAATTCTCTCTTTGCTTTGGGCGTCCAGACAATTTCAATGTCATCTTCGTGTGCAGATTCTCGATCATCGGACACGAACGTAAAGTTTAGAGCAAATTCGTCCGAACTTTCGCCGTAGTAGCTATCAAGGTAGGTAGAGTTTCCAAGTTTGCTCACCCGCTGCTGTTTACGTTTGTATTGTGCCACCTCGTATGGGCGTCCTCCCAAGAGGGGCACCTTTCCATTGCATCCCAATACACCTGACATGAGTACCGTGGCAAAGAACGGGTAATACACAAAGATGCTAAGGCCCATTTGCACAAGATACGCAAGCACAAAGTGAAATTCTTCAGTCCCGTTCACGTTCAAGTCCCAGGCCTCTTCGGTAAAGAAGAAGTCGATAGCATTGGAATCTGTAACGTTGCTAGTAGTAGCCACGTCATCAAGCGTATCAGTTTCCGGATTCCCAATGGCGATCCTCATGAGAATGACAAGAATCGTCATGATTACAATCATAAGAACGACACCTCGAATCACATGTTTTCCAAATGACGGGCAACAGGCCCTTGCTTCGCAGCAGCCACCCGCTCTGCAGCAACTGCAAGCGGCAATGTACCACAAGCACAAGTTGAAGGAAGCATGGATCCCACCACCAACAGTCCAAAGTAAAAGCATTCCCGTGGTGAGTGTATATATATCACCCGAGTCGAGCGTGATGCTCATGACAATTTGATCAAAGTCAGGGTTCCACAAGTAGAACAAGTAAAAGATATTCGTCATGACGAGGCCAAACAGGATGGATCCAAAAAGAGCAATCATCCTTGTGCAAGATTTGATTGGATGAAGTTTATGGTGTAAGCAGATTCCAAAGAGAGGATGGTTATTGCGCATGAATTGTCTCCAATCTTGGAACCAGGTGTTTCCAGGAATGTGATAAGCTTGGGCAGCGAGGAGTGGAACCAAGTACGAAGGGTCCGATCGATAGGAGCTACCCATTGTAGTCTTGTACTTTGAGAGTCGGGAATGGGCATCCGAGCAAGTCTCATCACCCATGGATACCTGTCGGGAGGACAGCGTCGAACCCTCGCTGGAAGACTTTTGTCGTTGGATAGAGTCTCGCGAGGACCTCTTCTGAAAGTCTCGCGAGGAACGTGTGAATTTACGAGTCGACTGAGCATGTTCGTGTTGGACTTGTGATTGTTGGAACTCTAACCTTCGATTAGACTTCCCAGCTCGATAGGATTTGGAAACGTTTAAGGAAGGTTTGGATTCGGCGTTACTTTGGTGATGTGTCACCAAGGTCGCACTTCTACTGAGAGGGGCGTGTTTGCTGTAAGTTCGAAGAGGTTGTGATATTGCCGTTCTTGGGTTGCGCTTGGATCGCGTTGGATCCGTTGGTCGATCGTAGGATTGGTTGTAAGTCTCCATTCTTTCTCGTGCTGAAAGGACAGGTGCAGTGTTTCTCTCACGAGCTCTGATTGCTGGCCCTGCCGAAATTGATCGTTCCTTCCGAAATGACTTCATGAATGTAAGGTTGAGCCTGATTTGTTGATAGATGATTCGAATACTACGATGCAGATTCTGCTATCCAATAGCCAACTTTGCCGCGTTCTTATTGTTCGGTTATTTCTTATTCTGTTTGCGGTGGAGTGACGACACTCGTCAGGTTAAGGTGTGGGTCGTGCGTAATTTGAAATTGAAATGGTGCGTGAAGCTGGTCCTTTGAGTCGTATATGACTCAAAGGACCAGTCAAAGATTGCCCGCGTAAACGATCCTCTGCGTATTCGACGATTGATCGCACCAAGACTATGTATAGATCCATGAGTCCTCTTGGGAAAGTACCGTACCCGCATGCATATGCATGTCCCATTTTCTGGATCTGAAAGACGCCAATGGCAAACGACCACTGAATTATTTGGTCTCCAACTGGACTGAGACAGCGGCAGCTTTGCTTCAAACAACACTGCAGCAGAGATGGAGGATGATTGATCGACTTGCTCGTTCTTGTGGTGGTGCTGCATCCTGGAATGAAGCCATGGAGAGTAAGGTACAAGCTGTATAGCTACTTGCTCAAGACGACAAGGAACAATGGGAGCATGTTCTATGTTTTCGCATTACAAGATATGGCGGGCAGGTCGATCTTGGAAATGGCTTTGTGGAAGCGGCAACTCACAGGGTGGACTTATCAATGATTATGCGAAACGACAGGCGCGATACAGACAAGAGTGCCGGTGTGCCTGTGGATCGGATGTTGTGATTCCGAATGTAATGCAGTTCTTGGACATTCGTATGAGTCATCCTCCCTCTCACTGCTACCTTTTGAATTTGATTGATTGGCTGATTGAATTGGGAGGGAAGAAACCGGCCATGCCGCAGATAGAGATACAGCACTTTCATCATTTTCAAAGATTTATAATATGGATATTATAAACCGGTACCGTAATAAGAAACTATGTGACTGTGTCTACGGATATGATTTAGTGACATCCCTTCTTTTGGGCCGCCTGGTAGTCATAGAGGTGAATCCAGCTATTGGCCGCAAACTTCGTTCCTTCTTTCACTGGAAGAGCTTGATGTCTCATTCGAGGATCATCCTTCTTTGGATTCGAGTCATAGACTGATGGCCAAAGCAAGGCTCGTCCCTTCTTTGGTTCAACGGTGATGCCTAGATCTGGAAAGTTGGTACCACCACTGTATTGTTGGAACGAATAAGGTTAGAGGACAAAACGAATGAATGAATGAATGAATCAGCTCTCTGCCCAATTTGTTTGATAACTAACTTACCCTTCTTCGACATCACTCAAATAGAGGCTGAGAAAGGCAGAATTCAAAAATGAGTAAAGTCTGTGAGATTGGAAAACAACAAACTCCTCTAGACATCTCGAAGACTTACAAGAATGTTAGAATCCTCGGTCCACATGGCCGATCCACTTGATGTTCGATGAAATCCTAGTCCAAGGAAGCAAAAAAGAGAAGTGTCAGCTGAAGATAATCATAGATGTGCAAGCAAGCATATTGGTACATACATGATGTGTCCGATAGAATTGACCCTTTTCATACTTCAGAATCTGCATGTCTTCTCCATTATCAGCGGGGATATCAAGTACTTTTGACATTCGATTGTGCAATCTGGTTGGAACGGTTGCGTTTCGGCACCCCAAATGCCCAGAGCACCAAGCATTTTCTGAAGTACGTCGGCTATTCTCGATACTCTCGTGTGTCCCGTCAAATTTGAGCTTGCCAACGTCAGCACTTCGCTTGTATTCATGCTTGTACCCCAATTGGATCATTTCGTCGCACTCTTCGTCCGATATAAAATTTTCAAACACAACCACCCATGGAGGTAGCTTGTCATTCTTGGCACTGACTTCGGTCGAAGGTTCGTCACTTGGACGCGAGATTACTTCGACGGTGTATTCTGTCATTTCATTTTGCTTCAGTTCTTCGCGTTCCTCGTCCGTCAAAGTACGATTTCCCGGTGCGGTTTCCACAATTCGTTCAAACATTTTGTTCAGTGTTCCGGGTTCAAGCCCAGGGACAGCATCGGCATCCACGGGACAACGCGCACTAATACTGCAAGTGCCATATGAAGATCCCAGCAACGTGAGGTGGACTCAATGAAGGGTGCGGCAAAACACAAGCTGGCTCCACATGAACTTACTCGATGAGATGACATGAATAACACGATGGGGCACACTGGATGACCATGTACGCCTCATTTTTTTCGCATTCACCTGTAATGATAGCAATTAGTGGATCTCGGAGAATGGAGCTAGTAATGCACACACAATTCTACCAATGATCCTTACCCAAGATGGCCCAGAACGCACAAAGTTCATTCCGATTCATGCAAGATTCCTTGATTGCGGGCGATAGTTTTGTAAATTTCTCTGACGCCATATAGTCAATGGTTGCCTTGACTCGAGCAATCGTCTGTCGACGTTCCCCGCCATCCGCCACTTGCTTTTCTCCAAAGCTGGCCGATTCCTCCAAAATCACATCGGTATCAACTGCCAACTCCTCTGTTGAGGCAGGGTACTCCTTTGTCTTTCGTTGCTTAATCTTTTCACATGCCGTGCAACTTCTAGCACAATTCTCATTCATCCCTATATATCATCGTAGCGCATGGCAAACAGACTCTGATTAGCAAAGATAGGAACTGACCAATCTCCTTGTCAGGTTGTCACTTACACTACAATAACCATCAAAATTAGATTTCTTCTCGTAGTCACAACATCGACGCTCATCTGAGTCATATCAAGTTGTTTTACTTACTGAAGGATTCGCAACACTAAGGTAGAAGAAAAGCAGCAAGCCAATTAGAACAGGCATTCCGACCAGCAGATTGGTTGTCAATCTTCAATTCTTACCATTCGCCTGAAAATAATGACAAATGACCACGGGCCGGTGATTCATTCGAATTAGTTTGTTTCATGATCATGACTTCAACTCAACACAATTGCGTCTTGACGAACCTTTATCTGCCCAATAGCGACAGTTCGTATGTTCGTCCACACATGGCATCACATCCTCGTCATCCTCATCCGAGCCAGTCGCATTGGCAGCTGCTTGTTCCTCGCAAGCATTGCAGCTCTTTCCACAGTACTTTCGCATATCAGGATTATCGACACAGTTGTCCTTAATCTGGGACCAAGCGGGACATCTCACATGAAGATCCTTGCAGTCATCTTCCTTGCACGAAACGGGGCATTGCTCTTGCATGTAAGCCTGTGAGCAAAAAGAAAATGACAGAAAACATGATGGTTAGACTGCCGAGTGAATCAATCCATGATGCCAATCAAACTCTCCGTATACTATCTAACCCATCATTCTATCGTCTTCAAGAAAACATGACGAGGCTTCGACTTGCCTTGTTGCGCTCACAAGTACCGTTTTCTTTCCATTTGGTGCATTGGGGCAACTTGTCGCATACTCCGTTGGAATCACACTTTTGTCCTTGCACCACAGCTAGGAAAAGAGTCAGAATTGTCGCATAGCACTGAAAGCTTCTCATGTTGTGGACTAAACGAGTTTTGGCTTTGGTATGCACTCGATTTTTGCTCCAATGATTGCAGCTTCTTTTATGACCTGCAAATATTGCCATGGCGGCAGCGCATTGATTGTTTGATTTTTCAAATCTGGAAGAAGACGACTACTACGACTAACACAAATTCGAAACCAAAGATACGAAATATTTTATGATGACGTTTGTCAACAATAATGCCGCAACGATGACTTGTCACTCAACACCTTTCAAAACACTTTTGAGGAAATGCAATTGATTGCTTCTCGGATACTCACAGTTCTTGTGATCTTGATTATCTTTCCAGAGGCAGCATGTTTTTCGGTACCAACAACTTCCCCGGGTAGCTCGAAACCAACAAAATCATCAGACAAGACGAAGAGCGACCAGCATGCTGGTCGTTCGAATTTCTACACGTACAAGTCAATGAAGCGAATGGAAATTCCAGCTCTGCTCTATTCTACTTCTTCCAATGCAGCCTGTAAGCTACTACGCCGTCAACTTCAGACAGTGCCCCCTAGTAGACCCTTATCATCAATGGAGTCATCATCCTGCTCGGCTTCTCGGACAACAAACGACACAACTCAAGAAGAACCTCGCATTGCTATTGTCACTGGCAGCAACACTGGAGTCGGTTACGAAACTGCCAAATGCTTGGTTCTGAATCATGGATATCAGGTCATTATTGCCAGTCGATCTCCTGAAAAAGGAATGCGTGCTTGTGAGACTATCAATGCTTTGGTTGTTGGCGGAGGACGAGGAAAGGCTGTTTGGGAGGGACCCTTGGATTTGTCTGATTTGGACAGCGTCCGGTCCTTTGCAACACAGATTCATGAGAATCCAAAGTACAAGAACATAGATGTCCTCATCAACAATGCGGGTGTTAACTCTGCTGGAGTTACCAATTCTGGTGCCACGACTAGAACAGCAGAATCAGCACTGTCCAAAGAACCGCAATTGGATGCAGTCTTTTCCACCAATTTTCTAGGCCACTTTTTGCTGACCAACATTCTCCTAGATCAATGCGAGCGAGTGGTGAACCTGTCCTCTGTGATGCATCACTTCCCGGTCTATTCCTCATCTGATCAGGAAGTCGACGACATTGAATCCGTAGCCTTTTGGAGGGACAAGGCATTGACACCACCTGTGGAGGCTCCAATAAACAACAAGAAAAAGAAAAAGGCAAAACGAAAAACTTATGGTCCAAGCAAACTAGCGGCATTACTATTTACGTCGGAACTCCAACGACGATACGGTGACAAGATGTTGTCCATTGCAGTCAATCCCGGGGCGGTTTACAGCGACATTTGGCGGAACTATTCCAAAATTCAGCAAAAACTCTTCCGGTTGCTATATCTGACGCCAGAACAAGGCTGTCAGACCTCTGTGGCCGCTGCCGTCTTGGATTGGAACGATGACAGCGAACAAACCTTATACTTGCAACCCTATCGGTTGCCACCACAGCGTACTAGTACGACGAAGAAGGAGGCTCGGCCGCCCTTTCCCATGTTGGAAATGTTAGGGCCTTACGTGGGATACCGTTTAACAACTCCTCGTCTACCAAGGGATGGTGGTGTTCGCGCAAGTCAGTCATTATTTGAAGTCTGTGAAGACTTGACCCAATGCCAGTTTCCACGGTAGTAGATGGTGGCTCATTCTTTAATTAGATTTGTTACTATTAAAGCCTGGCAACCCTTCCCCTCATGTCATGTCATATGACATTTCCCCATTCGAATTGTGCTTAAAGATCGACTCTATAATCAATTCCCTCAGTTAGCCCCGATTTTCCAAAAGACGGTTCAACAACGATCTGTGCGCTTCCATACGCCTTTTCGTGTCAGGATGATCGTCGCCAATTGTTCTTCGACGAATCTTGAGGGCTTCTGCACTCGCAGCAATTCCATCTTGGAGCATTTCTTGTAAGACATATGCATTTGCAAGAGTTTCGTAGGCTTCTGCTGTTGCGGGGTGCATTTCGCCTAGGGATTCCTTTTGTATCCCAACCACTTTGTAAAGAATCTCCGTGGCATCTTCGAACTTGCCTTGCAGTTGCAAAAGTCCTGCTTTGGTGTCAAGCGATTGTGCCAATATTCCTTTAATGCATGGACCCTGCCCTTTTAGTCGATAACAAACTTGGATGCTTTTATCAAGCATCTGAAGAGCATCGTCAAACCTATTCTGGTCTGCCAACATCCCTGCAATGCCAGAGTATGCAACTGCAACTTCAGGGTAATCTTCCCCGTGACTTTGTAGTAGTTTTGAAAGTACAGCTTTTTAGATCTTGATTGCCTCTGAAAACTTGCCTTGAAATTGCAATGCCCCACTTAGATGTTGGCTGACATCCATCAAATCAGACATTTTGCCGGCAGATCGTCCATGATATCAAGAGCTTTACGGAGCGTTTCTTCGGCTTTTTCGTCGTCATTTTGTTTCAGAAGTGCAATACCAATGTACTTGTAGGTATTTGCTGTATCAAGATGTTTTTCTCCCACTTTCTTCAACTGTATGTCAAGAGCTCGTTTGTGTTGCTCCAAGGCTTGATCTCTCCTCCCTTCCCTCTGCAGCACATTTCCAATGTAGTTGAGCGTCAAGGCCACATCAAGACTATCTCCACCAAAATCTTTCATTTGTATCTTCAACGCTCTCTGGAAAATCTCCTTTGCCTTTTTATGGTTTCTTTGACTACGATAGGCATGGCCTTGCTGCAACAGAATCTTGGCCTCCATAGTTTTCCCCCGTTTCTATAGAGCCTCTTCTTCTCTGTTTTGAATTGCTAAAAGGTAAATACGATTTTAGGTTACTAACTGATGTGCATGTGATATTGTGTCGATGCTTTGAACTTTTGTTCATTGTCAATACATAATATATTCTCACTCATACATATATAGTACTTCAGTATTCGTCTGTCATCATCGCATGTCGTGTGGACGTGTGGGGCATCGCTTATTGCATCAAATGCATTACAATAATCATCAGGTGAGATGGACAGACCTTTATTTTTATTGTATGTACAGTGTACGAGTAGAGACGGTGTATTAGACGACTGTCAACTGTGAACAAAAATATTTGTGCTGAAAAACAATGTATTAGTATTAATAGTTCATCCCATCATTCTAGCTATAGGGTACAGTCGTAACGGAACCAGTTGTCTTTGCTTCGCGTAATTTTTGTGAGCACACCTAAGTTTATACTTCTTCTTGTAATCATTCTGCTCATATTGAATAGTACGGTACTGCAGTGCTGTCATGGCGTTCGCAAATCCCCAAGACCAACAAGCCTCTTCTTGAAAACAAAATCATATTTGCCACCCATGCCACCCAAGCAAGAAAGCATATCTTTCCATAAATCCTTGTTATCTTGTCTTCCTTGGCATGGTGTCCCGGCATATCTCAATAGGAGATCCGAGGAAACCGAAGTACGAGATATCCTTTTAGATTTATTGATCCAATTTTCCTTTGATGAACAAAGCATTTCTTGTATCAAATCCATGTATTCGGACTCCTCGTTCATCAGCTTATCCGAACCGCTGATAGAGACTCCACAAGTCTTCGACGTGTCCGAAACATTCGTCTTGGGCGATACAAAGAGGCCAGCTAATGGCAAGTCGCTCTATACGGTGGCTCGTCCAAATTTCCCTGATGAACTCGTCCACGATTCATTCTTCCTCAATATTCCGATCGATTGAGTGACTATGAACGTTACCAAGAAGGGACCGAAATCATCTCCGACTCTCTAAAAGACGTTTTAGAAGAGCTCTATGCGCTTGCATACGCCCCTTCGTGTCAACATGATCGTCCCCGAGTGTTCTACGACGAATCTTGAGGGCCTCTGCACTCGCAGCGATGCCATCTTCTAGCAAACCTTGTTCCACTCTGATATCCGAAATATACTCGTAGATTGTTGCCATATTGGAATGAGGACCACTAAACCTTTCGTTGTAAATATCCAGCGACTCTTGGAAAAGTTGTACCGCATTTTCCGGATCGCCTTGAACGTACATTGCAAGTCCCTGGTCGATCAAGTCGTTCGCATTTTTCTTGAGCAGTAACAATTGGCGGGCAACCATAAGCTGCTCTGTGTGGGGATGGTCATCGCCAGACACCCTTTTGTGAATGTTGATGGCTTTCGCGTACGCCTCAATGGCATCTTCCAGCATATCTTGTCGGTTGTACGCCAGTGCAAGCTTTTCGCAGGTCCCTGCTATTGCAGGGTCCATTTCACCTAACTTTTCCTCTTGCATGCCTAGCAATTTGGTGAGTACCTCTGTGGCACCTTCGAAGTTCCCATGCGCTTCCAGCAAGCTTGCTTTGCTTTCGAGCGTTCCTGCAAACATCCCGAGGTCGTCCCCCCCTGGTAGTCGAGCGCAAATTTCGGCGCTTTTATCAAGTAGCTGACAAGCATCATCAAGTCTATTTTGATCTGCCAGCAGCTGTGCAATACAAATATATGCAAAAACGACTTCGGCATGGTCTTCCCCATGTTGTTCTAGTAGTTTCGCAAGTGATGCTTTTTCTGTCTTGATTGCATCTGAAACCTTGCCTTGCCTTTTCAATGCTAGCACTAGATGTTGGTTCAGCCTTGTCAAGATGAATGGTTCTGGTGACGAAGTTTGGAGATTGATGATATGCAGAGCTTTTCGGAACATTTCCTCGGCTTTTTTACAGTTTTCTTGATGCAGAAAGGCTTCGCCAATATTTTGATAGGTATTGGCTATACGAACATCGTTTTCTCCTAACTTCTTCAACTGCATCTCAAGAGCTCTATTGTAATGCTCTATGGATTCATCTGACTTCCCTTCCTTCAGTAGGATATCTCCAATGTAGTTGAGTGTCAAGGACACAGAAAGATGATCTTCACCTAACTCTCTCGTTTGTATCTCCAGCACTTCCTGAATAATATCCTTTGCCTTTTGATAGTCCCCTTGTTCGTAATAGGCATATGACTTTCCGACGAGTTCCTCAAGAATCAAGTCTTGTTCGCTGGGCTCCATCGTTTCCTACCTACGCAGCTCGAGCGTCTGCGTTTTGCTTCCAGATGATAGCATGCACTCTTCACTATGAATAATAGTGTTAGGACTAGGTCACGACGATGTGGACTGCAAACAAATGACCTTATTCGACAAGAATACTACTATCAACGCCTGTTTCTCACGTCTGGGACTTCTTGAGACGATGAAAGTCTTTTGACAAACAACTTGCGGGTATTCAAATGGACGCGGGATATATATTCAATATGCCGGTATCACAGGAGGTGCCACAAGACTGCTTTGAAATACCTACCGTGATGGCTCGTGTAGACACCCGGGATTTCAAAGTGGATCTGACGTTTCCTACTGCGTGGCTTGATACCAAAATCCCGCGTGAACGCGTGCGTCCGCGACGGTTATCCACTTCCCGAGAAATTCCAGCCCATTTGAACGGGCCAGTGGGAAAACGGTCTCAAAACCCCCCTTTGAGCTCCCTTTAATGCAAGATGTCGTTCGCAAAATTTGCGTGGGATATACGTTCCTAAGTACCAGTCTATCGTTCGTTGCTAATAGGGGGATGTGAAGGTTGAACGGATGTTGTTGCATGTGGATGACATAGAAACGACACTGCCAGTGGACAAAATTTCTGGCTCAGATTTCGCGGGGAAGAGTGCCAGTAAGTTTTGGACTTCAGAGTTCCGTTCGACATCCTCCCTGGATGAGAATTGGGAATTGAACGACATCAGATTTTCAGACATCCGATCTTGTCCCGCAGAACTAATACAATCATCACAATCTCTACTCCGAATAGCTCGTACTGTCGACATTCATTACAGCTACAACAGTGAGTGATGCAGGCACAATCTGATATCATGAGTAATCAGAGTTACAATTTCTTCCAGACAGACACAAATTCTGTGAATGTGAACAATGGTGTCAGCAACAATCCAGGGGCATGCTTGTTTGATGCTGCCGCTTCCAAGAATTATCACACGGTGATTCAGCTATTTGCTTCTAATGCAAGAAATTCAGTCGCTAACTACCTATCGATGAAGAATCGCTGGAAGCAACAGCAGCGTCAACAGGACCTTCATCAACAAGCAGCTTATGCCAAATCAGGTGAGACGGTAGTTCGGTATTTGTGCATGTGAAGGATGAAAAAGAACTATTGCACTTGGTGCGGTTCTCATTACCCTTGATTGTATCATATCAATCGTGTTTGTAATTGTCATCACACTGCTACTTGCTAACCCTCTCCCTTTTGTGCCTTAATTGTTCTTCCATCAACTTTCCGTCTCATGCTGAAACTCTCTGAATTCTGTCAAAATCCATCACCATCACCATCTGACATCAGAGGAAAAATTGGATGAATTCATGCCAAGTCTCTGCGATCCTTACTCTCCCGGTCGGTCATCAGGGGAAGATGAAACATCCTATTATCGGTTGTTGCAAGAATTGGCATATATTGTAGAAGAAGGTGTCAATAATGTTCCACCAGAGTCGCCTCCGTCGTCACCATCAGCCTCACCGCCACCATCAGTGTCTTTGAAAAGACCATCCACGTCGGTAGCCATCTCCAAGGAAGCAGATCGAATTGCATGGGAGGCATCCACGATGCTCAGCGAGTCTAGACCTCCTTCTGGCTTTTGCGTCTACGACCGGTCGGGCACTAGAACTCCGCCTACCACCAGTAGTGAAGATTCATCATCGTCGAACCACCAGCAGGATCCTAATCTACCATCCATCTTTGATGGCTCGGTGGCCAATGCAACTCCTCCTCCATTGGGAGGAACCGGGACAGGGGTATCGGGGGGAGCAGGGACCATTCTACATTTGGCGTGTGCTATGGATCAGCCGTTGATCCTGGCCTTTTTGTTGTGCATGGGAGCGGATGGCAGAGCATCTCATACAGCTTTTCGCAGGCTCATGATTCATGAAGCAGCCTGCAATGGATCCATACAATGCCTTCAACTCTTGTTGGAACTGGGAAAGGAATTTGCGGCAGTTGCTGAGGAACACCACAAAACTGACTTTAGTCCATCCAGTGCTCCGTTTTTTCCTGGGAGTTTTGATATGAAACCGAGGACCACTTCTCGGCTCGCCAGATTTCCACCTCCGATCAATATGCGATACTTTCGTAAGGAAGCTGCCACGCCGTCGCCAGAAACTGAAAAACCCGACTTTATTGTAACACTTCGACGCTTTCAATCCTTTTGTGGAGCTGTCCAACGAGGAGAAATGGATGAATTACAAGCAGCACGATCATTGTTGAAGGGTGCCCAGCTGTCGGACTCAACTCGAGCTTCCTTGGTCCGGTCCTGTGCATTCAAGAGTAGCCGGTTGGCATCGCGCAGCTTTTTGAGGACCAATGGATCTTCCGATGGTCATGGAAATACACCGCTTCATTGGGCTGCCTTTAAGAATGAAACCCACTGCGTGTCTCTCCTGTTGGAATATGATGCCGATCCCAATGCTCGAGCCCACCCCTCGGGATGGACACCATTGCACGATGCTGCCTACAGCAATTCGGGAGAATCCATTGTGCTACTGATCAGCAAAGGAGCCAAGGTTGATGCCAGAGCCAACAGCGGCGCCACCCCGCTTTGCTTTGCTGCTCAAGAGGATGCTTCCAAGGCAGCTCAATTGCTATTGGATCGAGGAGCCGATTTGACCGCTCGCTGTGCAGGTACTCCAAGGGATGGAGCGAACCTTCAAACGGCAGTCACGAGTCATCCGCACTCTCGATTCAGCGGATATACACCTCTTCACTACTGCGCCCACTACAATGCTAGCCAAGCGGCTCGGGTGCTCTTGCAAGACAACAATGCTAAAGGTGGAATGGAGACACCCGACTTGAGCGGACGCCTGCCAATTCATATTGCGGTTGCCCGGGGAAGCAGTGATGTCCTACGAGAGCTGTTGCACGCGGGAGCACGTGTTGACATTCGACCGGTGGTTCCCAATACCAGTCCACCGCCAGCAGCAGTCACGACGTCTACTGCAGTGACTATTACTGTTTCCTCTACTAGTTCCCCACCTCTTCTTGGAGCTCTTCCACAGACGCCCCCAAGACAACTTGCAATTCCCGAGGTATTCGGAACCCCACGTCAATCGGCTGAGTCTACCGGTTCTTCAGGGTCTGCGACATCACCAGTCACCTCCCCTATCCTTCGATCCATGATCCCAGCCCAACCCATCAAATCGTCGAAACCATGGAATTGCTTGACGCAACAAGCAATCGATGAATGTCGCGATTTGATTGCCAAGGCAGAACAAAGTTGGTGCCCTGATCTTCACCTGCTCTTTACTCCACAAGATCGACGTTGTGTAATGGAATTGCTACGAGTTGGAAAGCGACTCGAGCAACAAGAGACTTCTATCTTTGTGGACTTTTGGCCGCTGGTACTGAGCTTTTGCGGTCGTGCCTGGTTCGAACAGGAGAGTCGCAAGCCAGCAGCCATCGAGTACCACCAGGAACCCTCCGATGACGACAGCTGCATGGATGTTCCAGACGATGAAGAGTTTGAGGACTATCTTTCGATACCTTCCTTAGGTCCGTCAACGTTGTCGTAAATAAGGGAGTCCAATGGTTGCGAAATGAAGGTGCTTGAGTAGATAACAAGTAAAGATGGTGCAACGATGAATCATAATTAGAAACATTTTGTGTGGATGCTTCATCAATTATCTAGCTGTAGTCTCTTTAGTAAGACGGGACCAAGAACATCATCCACAACTGGATTTCTCCAGCAATTGCAATAGCTTCCATCCGGATTGGTAAAATCATTTTCCTTGTGTTTCTCATCGGAAAAGTCCACGCTATCATCACAGAGATATCCCAGCATGCACTTGAACTTGGAATGGGCAAAGCATTCAGCACTTCTCCGGCGGGTTTCGTGTGGCAAGATGCTCCGTGCATGAATCAAAGCCCCCTGCGTCAACTCATTGACAAAAACTTCCTTCGATTGGACTTTGAATCTGGGATCCTTTTCTCGAAGGATGAATTCGTCTTGATCATTGGTGCTATCACCGCGATCTTTCTTTTTCTCCACAAAGTCCGAGTAAGTTTCGGCCAAATCCGCAGTCACAGTTGAGTAGTGGACGAAGTGGCTTAAAACATGAGACGGTCGGTAGATTTGTTTCATGGCCCTTTGAAATCGCTCCGGCTTGGGTGGACGAATGTAGTCGCAATTGTAAACTTGTAAGTACGTGGTCTTGTTTGGCGAAATAGCAATGCAAGGCTCCGTCTTGTCTTTGTTCTCTCCCGTCACATCATTTGGGTCTACGCAAGAAGATTGATCTTCCATGATTCTAAAGGGAAGAAATAATGCGAGTAACAAGAAGAGGGTAAGCAAAGTCAACCAACAACACAGCAGTCAAAATTTGGATACTACTACTCACTCCATCAAATCCACTCTTGGGAGCCCTCGACTAGATAGAAACTTCATGATAGAAATTCCATTTGTATCCATCTCTTCCAAGACTGGCTTCCAGTGGTAATCCCCTTGTTCATTGCGTTGCATGGGAACCAGATACTCGTCCGTGTCGATGAATGACATCCATTCTGTTGAATCTCCATATCGTTCTCGGCAGGAAGCTTCGGCGGCATACTGGGAACTTCTTTCACCAGGATTCTTGTGTGCTGGACCTATTTCGTGAAGCATCAGAGGCAGGATGTGTTAGAAAAATGGTTTAGAATTGAAAGTGTGCTCTTGTATTCATGGAGGCACTTACGATTATTGTTGCAAACGCGACAGGGCCACCGATGGTAGGTGACCGAGTCCTTGCCGAATTTGTTTGTGACATCCAAGAGGTCAGTGGAATTGCCATCCGAATTGTCGTATATATACCTACTTATTTGAAGATTGTTTGGAACCAAGGATTAGACTGATTGGATCGACAGTACAATGTACGTTCGCGAGAAGTTTGTGACTTACAAGTGATCAAACCCGACTTGCAAATGAAAGCGAATCCATTCTTCCAAGCGCATGCCGCTGTCCGAAATTGTGAATGTATCTGTTGGTATAATAGAGCGATGGAAATGTTGTGAGAAAGACAAAATCCACGATCAACATGGTGAACGAATGAATGAAATGATTCATCCCGTCTGACTGACTCACCTCCTCGTCTCGTGTACGAGGATGCAGTCCAGGTACATGCCACCAATTGGTGCTTTTGTTGTTGTTGCTCGAAAGGAGTCGAGATGGCAGACCCCGTTGTCTCTCTTGGACACAAGGGAAGATTGGCCCACTGAAATGCATTGGTAAATTGGAATCGAAAGAAGATGAGAATGACGAGAATGAAAATGAAAAATCCTTTCGTTGCATCATTCCACTTCAGCATTCGACCTTACCCTTCCAGCATCTTGAATTCTTGGTAGGAGATGCTTGTCACCAAAAGCCTTCTTTAAATCCAGCATGGGTATTCTATTCAGAACATTGCCCGGTCCTGTACTGTTGGTCGTCAACAATAGCTCCCGTGTTCGCACTGGAGTTCGAATCGGGATCAGGTCCAAATAAACTCTTGGTTCGCTATTACCATCAGCAAGCAATGGCTGTAGTTCTGATGGTACAGGACAGCGAAAGAGTAGCTGTGACAGCCAATAACTTCCCAAGTCTTTGCCCGCCTGCTGTCGATTGAGCATGGTCTTGCGTCCTTTGCGCCAATTCACAAATTCATAGTCAAAGTTGTGTTCCGAAAATGTGATTACGGATGCTGTTGCTGCTGCTGCTGCTGCTGTTGCTCCATTCGCAGTAGTATGAAAGTGACATTGAAACCGAGTCGCCTTGTGCGTGGCAGATTCCATGTTTGAAGATAGAAAGAACTGGTCGTCTTGGGTGTAGGTTGGTGGATCATTCTTATTGTTGTTGTTGTTGGTCGATCCATCACCATTGCCTTTGATAACGACTGTCACTGGAATAGATTGAAAGAGGGCTACTTGTGGCTCCCAAAATTTCATGACTTGTTCCTTTCCCTTTCCAGTCTGACATCGCCGTCGATTCTGTGCTACAAATTGAATGTGTTTGCCATTTGCAGATGGAAAATAGTCATGAATCCATGGCAAGTAGGGGTCCTCCATTGGAAACTCGTCAATGGGAAAGTCTTGCATCAGGCTAGAACAAACATCACTTGGATCCTTCTTTGGAGATCCATTATCGGATGCTTTCGGCCTAGGAAAGACGACCGTGGTGAGTCGTTTGGCCGAAGTCTGACGGATGAAACGAGGCTTATCGCTGGAATCGTCACCTCCACCATCGCCGGAAGCAGAAAGCATAGTAATCGTATCCACTGGCTCCAAATAGGCCATCAAAACTTTGTCGTTGTTTTCGTTGTGACTACCAATAGTGGATGGAGCAGGCTTTGGTTTCCAATCATGATGTTGCTCGTCTCGATGTTCTTGTCGTTGTTTGTAGTAATCGTTCAGTGAATTTTGAATCTTGGTTTCATTCTTATTGGAATGATTGTGATGATGCTTGCTGTCTGATGGCAAAAGAGATTGATGGAGAAATAATAAAGGAAAGACGGCCAAGGAGAATATGACAAAGATAAAGGCTTGGACTTCCCGGTTCTTGATGACCTTCTTTTTCTTCTGATATAACAATGGGTTATTGGGCAGTGAAGACGACGACAAGGATGACCAGGATACCGTTTGCCGAGGACGCTTCTGTCTTGGAAGAGGCATCCTGATGGGTTGTGACCCTTGGTTTGTCTTCAGTTGTTGAATGAAAGACTTTCAGCAGCACTTTGATATCATAGGCAGCTTTGACAAAGATGGTTGTCGTAATATCTAAGGAATCCAGGATCGATTTTCTTCACTTTATACTCTCTCAATCATGTTTAGACGTGGGGAGAAGTGGGAGCGAATCAATTCAATTCGTGCTTTAGAGGAGAGAGTTGTTTTATATTCTTGGTCTCATCATCATTGTCATCGTCATCGTTCCGAAATTTTGGCATGACACCAAAAGTCAACGTCTGTTTCTTGTACGTGTACGTCACCTGTGTGCGAGTATACATCAAGAAATACGTTTATTTCTTTCTTTCAATACTCTCGAATCAAGTTGTTGGCGAAGAGTAGTAGATCTGATCTGCGAAAACTGCCTGTGTTAGCTGTCGAATTTACGCTCTATCACACCTGACCTTTAGTGCTCTTTCATCTTCCCTTCCGCCGCACCATCCCTGCTTGCTGCCTCATCATGAAGTTCTTGACTGATGCTTTCGCGTCGGAACATGGAACCCGCGGCCGTACCTTCTGGGATCAGCTCACTCGTCTGCCCCATAAAGACTTGACCATCCACGATCAACTCATCAATCCTAGGCGAGGAATGAGATTGGACAAAACAATCCATCAATCATTCGGCCACCCTGTCACCAATACCACCACCCCGGTATATCAGGTGACCTGCCCGGAGGATTTGGAGCCCGAGGATCAACGGATGGAAGAGTTGGAGCAACTGTTTGACAAGTGGAACGATCCTCAGTTGACTACAGCCCAGCGGTTGAGAAATGGAGAAACATTGTCTCCTGGTTTTGCCCTTTTGGTCAGGAAAGGTGAAGATGGAGAGCCATGTCACATTATGTTTATTTCCAATCCGGTCTTGACCAAACCGGATATATTGGAACCCAATACGTGTGGAGCTCCGGCTCCCCTTGGGGAAATTGTCACCAATGATCTTGCGCGCCAGTATGTTAGTGATCCCACAAAACAGACCCATTTTCTGTTGGGATCAATGTCCGGACATACTTTTGCGTCCCCTTTGACGGGCAATCGAATTGACTTTGCCAAAGCTCTTCTTCCTGTTTTGATGACAGATGGAGATGCAATTGGTAATAAACCATTCAATCGTGATGCTTGGAAAATTCTTTTCTTTCCAACCATGTCTGCTTGTCCTGTGGGTTTTGTTTGGCCTGCGAGCGGCGGTTTTGATGAATTTCAGAATAGTATTGCTAATCGGAAAAAGGTCTTCTCGGGTCTTCTTCATCTAATGAAGACACGAAAGCCAATTATTGAATCTTGGTTCACGGCCGTTAAAGATAGTCCTGCAAGTTTTGCTGTCCCTGTTGTGGATGCTATGCCACTCTGGTATTCTTTCCCCACCAAGGAAGATCTCGACAACGATCAAGTTTTGGATAAGGCTTTGCTCTCCCCATTCCAAGAACAAATGGATCGTTTCCTCAGAAGCCATCTCATGCAAATCATTTATCGCAGTGCCTCTTTGCCAACGTCGCCTCTTGGATTCAAGATGCGTGCTCGTGTCAAGATGCACAACATGCGTGTGTCGGATTCCTTTCCTGAAGCTTTGGGTACAACTTTACCTGCTGAATGTCAAGCCTTTGTCAACTACCTCTTCCCATATGAAGATGAAGAAAGGTCATGGGATGGTCGTGTATCCAAATGGTACAAGTTGCTGGATTTAGATCCTGGGAGTGAGGTTCCGGAATCGTACTTGCAATATACACCTCGACCACTCCCATCCTCTGCTCAAGATCCTGAAGGATATGTTGCCCAACGGTTGCCGTTGCCTAGTGCAGCACCTGCCGGTCTGCCTGTGGATGATGACATGGCAGAGTTCATTCAGGCGGCTAAGCGCCACAAGCCTAGCTTGCGTCAAGCACCAATTCGTACACCGGTACCAGCTCGTGGAGATTTGATCGTCCTTACTGAGGATGGTCATTTCGAAGATGGGCACGGAACTAATTATGAGCCACCTGAAGATCATGCTGGGACCCAATCTTTTGCGGATAGACAGCTGCCAGCGGTGACGCCATCTCCTTTGCAAAATCGTCACATGGGTGTCAATCATCCCAATTCCAATTGTTTCCACGATGCCACAGGAGGTAATCCGTTTGCTGGTGTTATGAACGGTACAAACATACCACTCCAGTCGCCAGCCCAAGGTATGCCTCCTAATGGAATCCACAATTCAACATGGAATTCTCCATTTCAACAAGGTCCACGAGTCCAAATTGATCCTACCCCTCGGGGCCCGTCCCCGTTTGCTGGACATAACACAGGATTGCCGACGCCTGGGTTGCCAACACCGATGCACCATCAACAGATGTTTCCAGCATCGCCAGGGATACCTTCTCCTCACATGTATACTGCTTCGCATCCAAACCTATCTTATCCCGCAGGGTACGGAAGTGCAATGTATCCGATGGGTTATTATCCGGCCCATCCCGGATTCACCACAAACAAGCCAAATTTGCGGTCCAAATATACCCCTGTGCGGACTGCCAGTATTAACTCGGACATGGAGCGCATTTGTTGCCCCCCGGAATTGAAGGCAATTGGATATTGGTTGTTGCATCCAGTCCCTCCTACGGTGGGGATGGTGCGAACATCTCTCGGTGATCGAATGGCATCTGACGTTCTCCAATTTGGACTACCAACAGAAATTGGGCGTAGATGTCTGGAAGGTTTTGATTACAAAAATGATGGCAGTGTGGCTGCGAATATTGTTTGTACGGCTATAGAGTACCGAACCAAATACCAATTTGGAACATTCTCGCAAGTTGGAGAGCTACAATGTGATTTGCGGTCCGTAATGGACAGCGCCTTCATCAAGCGTAGTTTTGATATTGCTACATGGTGGGTGGATCCTGACAGCGCTCCACCACCAGGAACGTCCAAACGGTTTTCATTGCTAGCATTCCTACCCTGTATTTCGGAAGACTTTTCTTCTGATTACCTACCAAGTGACGGATTAAGTTGGCAGCAGATGAAAGAATTTGCAATGGTGATATACTATCATTTTGCACTCTTGGGCTCTACAAACCCAACTTCGGATAACGGAGATTACAATGATGAACTTTTCTGCAGTTCACTCTTTGGTCATTGTTTGCGACACATATGTCAATATGTCCTGAACACAAATTTGGGTCGTAGATGGGCTCAGACACCTGCACAGTGTACAGCTGCTTACGTTCGCGATTTAAGTGAACTATTTCACATTCTGAAGAAGTTCGTTGACCATCGTATTGGACATGATGTGGAAAATTATGGTATTAGTGATGCGTGGCCCACAAATGACCGTAATGCAGTATTTATGTCGGTGCCGTCAAAAACGAATAGTGCAGGTTTTATGGCTCAGACGGAGAGTGTAGTAAATGTTCTTCATGACTACTATACTCGCATACAGCGCAATTGGGGAGCTGGTCGGTATACTGCTCCAAACGAATGTTCGTGGGCGATGTCTTCTTCACCTTTCTTTGCCCCTGAAAAAGCTGCGCCTTCACGGCTTTTGGACCTACCAAAGCCAAAGACGACGGAGCGTACTCGGGATGATAAAGAGAATGTTCCCTTTCGTAACACCAGTCCACTATTTGTGTGGAATCATACTGTCACTCCTTTGGGAAAGAAATCTCCGTCGGAAATGTTATACCCAGTGGTCCAACGGGGCACCTATCCCTTGATTGTGGATCCTCACGCTAAACGCACTTCTGGTAAGAACACATTGTATCCCATCTGTTTAAATTCCACCTTTGAGGGCCATTGTACTTGTTCCAAACCCGGGACTTGTAAGACCCACAAGGTGGGCCGCTATGCTGGCAAAACTCGTCTTCATATCGATTTGAATGATGCGCGTTGGTCCGCGGCCACCTACAAAGAAGAGGATTGGAAGCCAATTGTCGATTTCATAAAGAAGTATCACGATCATATTTTGCCGAGCAAGGCATTCAAGAAACTGACTCCAAGTACAACTTGGTGATGGGATCCACTGGTACCCGAAGGGGCCCAGCTTGTGGAGCACGACTCCAAGCCAGTGGTATCAGACAGAGTAAAGATCATGGTTCCCCCAAGGCGTCGGTTTCACAAGACACCACCAGCTCGGATCAAAAACAGATGGCCTGGAGATTGGGACTGGCAATATCTTCCGATTCGTGAGTTGCCTCTTAAGACTGTGCCGTGTCTACCATGGGGAAAAGAAAAGAAATTCAACACTCCTACTAAGACGCTACATGAAAATATTCCTGGAAATGGACAAGTTCAGCCGACATTTATGCTGATTGCCCACCTGGTACAGGCAAGCAACTATTTGGATGAAACAGATTATAACGTGCTGACCCTGGTGACTCCGGCTTTGGCGAAAAATTCTCTGCTTTTGGAGTTTCCCTTCTCTCGTCCTTGGAAGACTACTCGCAAAAGACAATGGGGTTTTGGAAAAGTACACAAAGATCGCTACAGCACCCACGCAAAGGTCAACCCTCGATCCATGATTCATTATGCTTGGGGCTTTCTGTCGACAGTGGATAGACACAACGTGATTATTGCGTTGCCTCAGTGGCGTCAATATGCCTCTCTTCGTCGCTTTGCCTCTGTCACTTCGCTGGCTTGTTTGAAAGAACCACGTGTTCTACCAACAACGGGTATTCCGACAAGGTTGGATCCTACACGGGCAAAGCTCAATTCTGCGGGTCTTCTTCGTTTCGATTTTCTACATGGGGATTTCATTCGTTGGTTGGGTGGCGAATACGTCAATTCTGATCGAGATTTCAACGCAGAATGGGATGTCATTGACTCTACTTTGCATAACAAAGAGGTTCCGGCTGAATACCCACCACTCAAACTTGAAATGGCTTATCGCATCCAAACTGAGGGTGTTCCTATCAAAGCCCAATACACAACTCCTATGTCTGCTACTGTCCTTAGAGAAGAATATGATAACCATCCAGCAGTTGCTGCCAATTCTTCCAAAGTTGAGGAGAAGTTTGCAAAAGAAGAATGGAAGGCTTATCATATTCACTATTTACGGTTTGTGTTCCAATTCATCCCAGGTCTGGTTATTAATCCTATCCAGTGGGTTTTTGACAAAGGTAAAGGTCGGATTTGCATTGACTGTTCCAATGGTCCTGACGACTTAGGATCAATCAACACCTATATCCCCAAACCAAAGCAAGATAAGTCCGGTGAGCAGTGCCCTCCAATCCACTACCAGTTTGCGTTCAAGAGGTTTCTACGTCAAGTTCTCCGTATGCGCATCACCAAACCGACAAGTCCTATTTTGGTTCATGCTGACGATATTGAAGCCGCCTTTCGACGTGTGCTTTATCATCCAGATGTAGCTGTGGCATTTGCATATGTATACTCAGACTACTTGATTGTCCCAGTGGGCCAGGTGTTTGGTTCAAGGAATGCTCCATCATTCTACTGTGTTCTTGCCGACCTACGGGAGGTCTTGGCAACTTGTCGTGTTGATGTTCCTTTGGACAAATTACATGCGCTGGTCCGTAAATGTACCATTGCCGTTGATACTTCTACTCCTTTGTGCACGGTCCCTGCTGATTCCCATCACCCACCGTTGTCTGTGACCGAACTTGTTCGAATGTACAATGCTAGCTATGTTGACGACAATGCAGTTGCCGCCTTTGCTGAACATATCAAGCAAGCAATCAATCACAGTGTGATGTCTGCCTTTGAGGTTTTTGGTCATGGTGATAAGCGCCGTGGTGACTGCCTCCAGGACAAAAAGTGGGAACCTGAGGTTACAGAAACCTTTTTGTTTCTAGGATTTCGTATCAATACACACAATATGACGGTTTCTTGGCCACTCTACAAACGGGAAGACTTGCACTCACAGTTGTTGGACATCCTGAAACGTCGTCCACGTTGCGTTTCTCCTCGTGAGATGGCAAAGATTGTTGGTATTGTCCGATCTGCATCTGAAATTGCACCATGGGGCAATTTCTTGAGCTTTAACTTGCAAAATGCACTGACACAGGCTGCCAAGAATGCCTTCTCCGACAAACGAAGCTGGTGGACATGTTCTCGTATCTACCTATCGCGTGTGGCAGTTGCTACAATCCATCAACTGTTGGAGACATTATTGGCGCCTGAGGACAGCCCACTTTGGTCTCGGCCTATCGCTTTGTACCTGGATCGTGACTACACTCATCGTGCATATTCCGACGCAAGCTATGGTGGCTTGGGTGGCTGGAGTGCTGATTTCAGTTTCCTCTGGCGCCTGACCCGTGATACTCTTGTCGAAGCAGGTTTTGAGATGCGTGAAATAAAAATCTCATCTAATGACCCAGCGTTACCTGATGGTTTCTTACACATCAACCCATTGGAATATCTGGGTGCACTCATCAACCTTTGGATCTGCATCAAATGTGTGATACTTCTCGGCCCCATCGATGGGGGCTACATTTTAGCTTTATTGATCGATAATACAACGGCTGTGTCTTGGATGTCGACAGCATCCAGGACAAAAGATCCTCTTCTACAGGGACTGGCTCGAATAGGTTCTGCATTGCTTGTTGAAGCCTCTCAATTACTCATGAAAGTTTGTCCCAAACATCATCCTGGAAATCAGAACGGAGCAGCGGACGCCCTAAGTCGACCACAACTTCAAGGAAAAGATCACGAGAATTCATTGGCCTCCGTTATCGCGGAATGGTCCCAACTACAGACATGTCGCATCTGCCTTCTGCCTTTCGAACTGCTGTCCAAGATTGCATTGACGCTGAAAGAACCGCCGACAGGGGATCAGTACGGGCGCGTAACGACAGATCTTTTGACTCTCGAGCCCAATTTTTTGCCAATTGGTGCATCAGACAAGAACTTTCCGAGCACGATTTACAAAAGTTAGATGATGCCGGTTGCATCCTTGTACTTGGCACTTATCTTCGTGATGTCAAACGAGGTGACAACTCCAAAGAAAAAGAGGATTTGAAAGCGGATACACTTCGTAACTATTTGTCAACAGCTCACAAATACTTGCAATATCGCTTAGGTCGCCCTATCCAAGTTATGGATCCTGCTTATGGCGGCAAGCAAAATCGGTATCACCCATTTCTCTTTCAGCAAATTCATGATCGTCGTTGTTGGCAACAGAAAAATGAACGATACGAACCATTTACCATGGAAATGTTTGTTGCGTTGCAACAATGGCTTGCTAACTCACCAGATCCCACTGCCACATTCCTTGGTAAGGTACACTGTGTATATGATTGGACCCGCTTAGGTATTTTCACTGGTTTTCGGGCCAGTGAATATTCTCAAGGCGATTTAGACCGTGGAAAACTGTTCAATACAATCCCACACAAAAATGATGTTCCCAAAGCGTTCCGGGGAATGCCACTTGCTATGATGGCTATCGATTTTCGTTTCTTTGACAAGGATTATGTGTTGATCCCACACCATCATCTGGTAACACGATACAACCGTGGTGATGTTGTGTGGCTTGAGCTTTGTTGGCGTTATGATAAGAGTGCTTTCAACTTTGTGAAGAAGCGCTTCAAGATCACTGGCCACCAAATTTACTGTCCTGTCGATGCTGCTGTTTGTATCATTCGTCGCAAGACAATGCTTGGTGTGCCTGGCACTTGCCCTATTGGCGTATGGAGTTCTGGCACCATGTCTTCTTATCACTTCTTAAAATCCAGGGAGGTCTCTGAAGTGATGCGCCGTTCCGTTGATTTGGCATATCCCAATCCAAACCACTATATGCGGATTAACCGGCATCTAATTGTTCCTCATTCCAATCGGGTCACCGCAGCAGTGTGCTTACAAAAAGGTGGAGCCAATAATGACGAAATCGCGTTTCGATTACGCTGGCTTCCGAGCTCTGTGCCCACCTACCTCCGCGACTGCTTTCAATCCATTGGTGACACGCTTGAGCGAACAATTCAAGGGGCAATGAAGTTGACATTTTCTTCTTCTTCTTCTCCTTCTTCTTAGATCCATCTTTCCTTCCGATCTTTCTTCTTTCCTATTTCTTCCTGTTTTCTTCCATCTTGTTTCTTCTATGGCGTCTCGTGTGTTGTGGTGGTTGGTTGATTACACCATGATCATCAACTTTTGGTAGGCAAGCAAGTCTCTGATATTCCGCTTTGCGGGATATCAAAGACTGGTCTTCTGGAACCGCACGCTTCGCGCGCAATCCAAAAGACCAGCTTCACACCACAACCCACCAGAGTCACACCAAGAAAGAATCCCTCACGGAAGAAATCCGCAACACCAAGTCCGATCAATATATCGAACTTGTGTGCGAGTATACATCAAGAAATACGTTTATTTCTTTCTTCCCCTCCCTCCACATCCCTGTTAGGCCATGCATTGCTGCAATTTGCATCAATGCATGACCTAGTAGGCAAGCAAGTCTCTGATATTCCGCTTTGCGGGATATCAAAGACTGGTCTTCTGGAACCGCACGCTTCGCGCGCAATCCAAAAGACCAGCTTCACACCACAACCCACCAGAGTCACACCAAGAAAGAATCCCTCACGGAAGAAACCAGGCGGTAGGCGCCAGTTGGCTATCTTCGATAGGTTTTGGGATAAGCGGAGAAAAGGAAATTTCAAAGCACCCGGAGATTGTGTAGACTTCTCCTCAAGCTCCGCGTTTTTTCAAAATTTCAAGAGTGTTCCTTTTGTCATCACCGAACTGCCTGTATTGATTACAGTACTTTGCTGGTCTATATCTTTCATATTGTACCGTCATCTTCAGTCATCTGCATATCTTCTAATCAATATCACAGTGATATCAACCAGCAACGTCTTACATGTCCAAGTCCAGCAATAAGAATACTCCCAAAACACCAAACACAAAAGGCAACGGCAATGGCAGCAGCAATGCTTTCAAGACGCCCGATAGTAAATTCAGTGAAGTTACTAATACTACAATCGAATTCGGACCCAAGCACAAGGTCAACCTTTTTCTCTTGTGCGCCTTAATGTTAGGGATTGGAATAATTGGTGGCTACGTTGTCTTTGTCTTCTTGCACGGCAGCCGGTGTTCCACCCTCATGGACGCCAAGCAACTAACCTACAGCCAATCACAACAACAAATCCAAGAACGATATCTGAAATCAGTCGAACAGTATCAAAAGTGTCTAGTCGATTTGAATGAATCATCGAGTCGTCAAATCACCAGTGACGAGGGCAAACACAAAAACAACGGAGTCCTTTTGGAAAAGCACCAAGATCTCATGGACCGACATCAAGCGACCGTCCATCAACTCATGATGGTCCAATCGGAACATTCCGAAAATTTGGTCCAGCAGCAAACCCTTTCCTTGAATTTGGAACGATGCGAAGATCGGACCAGGAAACTGCAGAACGAGAAGCGCAAGTGTCAGGCCTCCAAGGAACTCATGAAACAATTGGTATCCGAATGCAAAAGCAAAGAAGGGGCAGCAGCAGCGGCAACAGCAACCGATCTGTAGCATTACAATCATGGCAATGGCTAATACTGTATATTTTTTGCTCGTTGTGGTGGGCTTGGAACTATACTACACGTACATACAGTACTCTCAGCTTGTTCATCAGTGTGCTACCGTACTACAATACAATATGTATTTTTCAGGGGGGAATGAATCATGACGATGCATGATGCATACTGTGCGTTTGTGTTATCAGCTCTTGCGATATCACTCAATGGGAGAATGCATGTAGAAAAAAGAAGAAGAGAAGTAGAGGGAAAATCCATTCTTAGATTGTGTGGGTTGTACAATAATAGTCAAGAACATGTCATCTATAGTTCATACATACAAACTACAGGCGTGGTCGATCATGCTTCAGTGTTGTACCTTTATCAAAGCAATATAGTGAAAAATAATAAATAAAAGACAACATAAAGTCTTACGATGATGTTCTCACGGGATGATTCCCAAGTGTACATTATTACGCTAGGAATCTTATTATATTGTTTTGCATTGCTTCAATCCAGGATAATGTTGCACCTCAACAGACGAATAGATCAATCATCCAACGTTGCAGTGTTTTCTGTAACAAAAGGATTCGCTTCTTGAGGTCCAGTTTGCACAACATGCACAAGAGCGGTCGTCTACGGCCATTTATAGGTATCTGCAGTCCAGAATATGGTACGGACCATAGTTTTATTGACTACCGGTAGGAGGACATTGAGCAGATCATGACTGGGTTATTCGGCAGTCGAGAACAGGACTTGAAAAAGGGTCGTCCTCGAGCGGTAAGTCGTCTGGAAAAAACTAAAATAAGGCAATATAAGAATAAATGGAAGCGAATGCTACAAATCAGCTACATGACTGTCGACTCTTTCCTACTGATTAATCGCAAACCCGTTCTGTATGATTGATTGATTTCATCCATTCCTCCATTTTAGAAAGCATTCTAATCTTAGTCCATCACTACTTTTTTGCTGTTGGACTGGTGGATTCTTCAGTCTTCGCCTTTTTGCGAGGAGGTGACGAATCATCAGTCTTGATCTGGAAATCACCAAAGCTCTTTTTCCAATTCTCATGATCAATCTCATCGTGGTAGGGACCACTGTTGGGAATGCCCGTGCATACCGTACCGGAATTATTAGGCTGTTTTGTGACCTCATCAATTTTTACGGACATGGATGGATGATGCTTCTCGATAAAAGCCAGCAGTTTCTCCAACACAAAATCATGCCCCTCGGACGAAAAGTGTAAGCCATCCCATAAGTACTTTCCAAATCCACAATTGTCCCCACCTTCCTTCACCATTAGATCAAACATATTCAAACATGGGACATCCAATTGGGAGGCGACTGTTTTACAGGCATCGGCATACTTTTCAGCATTGTCCAAGGTTCGTTCCAATGTACCAGTAGCCTTGTCTCCGTAACGTTGCTTTTGGTACTCGAATCGCTGCTCGTGATGGACGGGAGGAGGTGTGATCATGACCAAACCTGCTGTTGGATAGGTCTCCTTCGCCGAAATGACCAGTCGTTTCAGATTGTTGGAATATTCGTCGATACTGAGTTGATTTGTCATTCATGATATGATATGCATATAATAGAATAGAATAGAATACAAGACATAGTATCAAGGGGTCAATCAGATAGATAAAAGGAACAATGAAAGGCAACATGAGTATCAGAATAAGATGACGGGTGCGACATTCAAACACTAAACGAAACAAGTTCAGCAAATCGACTAGCCAAAGAAGTCTCATGGCTTGAGACCATGCATGGCCCGTCCCTCAGGCATAATCGAACGTAGCCATCAAAAGCATACTGTAGCACTTACGGAACGTGGTGATGCGGATTGTGCTTGGCCAGTGAAGCATCGTTGGCACCAAACCAAATGGTAATTAGCTTGACCGTCCCCGGTTCTTCCCAGATCCCACTATCCTTGGCATATTGCAAGAACCACCGCGTATTGTACCCACTCATTCCACGATTCAAGATATCAGCTCTTCGTTGGTAACGTTGTGCGAGACCGGATCCCCATCCTTCAAAGGAAGTTTGGGTAAGGGAGTCTCCCAGCAGCAATAGTTTCGGTCTTTCTGAAGCTTTTGGCATATTTGTGTTCGATATAGTTTCCGTTGCTTGCTTTCGAAGTCTAGAGATACTTTACTTCGAAGATAGATTGTGCGTAAATATGAAACAACTTGGATACCGTACAACAGGCGAGGTCAATAACAGTTTCCAGGGAGACGTTCGTGGTATCGCACTCGTCACTCCCCATATAATAAAAAATAACTCCCAACTTTTTTTTGCAGTTTCTCATGCAAGTGGGTGAAAATGAGGTGTCAGTGGACCTGTTCGACTCGTTTTGGTCGCAGCAGAATTGACTCGCAAGACTACAAAATAATAAAACCGCGTTTCTGATTCATTTTGATTGGTTCGGAAAATTTTAAAAGAGTAGTTGAGATTTATGTAAAACGAAAAGCCTACGACGCAAACGCAACCTTCACAATAAGATAATACAAGATTGAACCCCAAGGTGCTGTTGACAAAAAAGGAACCAAATTTTGTTGAGTGCATCATCTTTATTGTATTACGATTGAAAACTGACGCCCGACAACAGTGGCTTTCAACTTATGGAGGATCCTCCTGACGACAAAGTATCAGGCGACGGCTTTGGAAGCCTGCGTTCCACTTCTCTTCTGTCCCAGTTACCTCCGCAAAGGCGACATCAACTGCAAGGCGACCAGATGTCTCCTCTTCGGAACTCCTTCGGTGACATGAATCCAGGTGGTACAAGGACCTTGGGATCCACGTCTTTATCACTCTCAATACCATCGCCGTCGCAATGGAATCAACAATCACGAGGACTGCAAGAAAAAACCTCTGCAGCATCTTTCATTCAATCTTCCAGTACTAATGTACTTTTGGGAGTTGCTTCAGCTCCAAAACCACGGCCACGACAAACAATCGAGCAGATTCGAGCTGCATTCAAAGGAGCACCAAGAGAGAATAAGAAATTTCGTTCTGCTTTAGACGAGTTTTTCGCAGAACCACCAAGCGGAAGACAGACGATGGCAGACATCAGAGCTGATGTTGTGCGCAGACAGCACGAAGAAAGAGAGCGTCAAATAAACAAAGTCCGGCAAGAAGTGAAGAACAGCATGCCAGCTTTAGATAATAGTTCATCACTTCAATCCGACACCAGCATCCCAACAGAGAATATCTCTCTCGTATCTCATACCCACGGAAGGCAGCGCCGATCGGAAAGGAAGATTACGCGTAAGGAGCTTAAGAAAGCCATCAAACATGGGCAGAAAGAAGCTGCCAACCCAGGGCGGGATGGTTCCACGCGCTGGCGATACACCTACAACGGGGTTGTCTTTGTCACGGACGAAACCTCACGGCACGAAGTGACTTCTTGGCGCATAGATGTAAATGATGAGGATGAAGATGACTATGCACCTCCTGAGGTGCAATTGGCTGGCTCAGAATGCCATGCCGTACTCATCATTGATCATAGCGGTTCAATGCGAAATTCGGATGTGATTGGATACGACAGCCGCGCCCATGCGGTGTACGAGTGCCTAAAGCGAGACTTTGTCCGCGAACAACTCAAGTCAGGAGTGGTTAAGGATGTCGTTGTAACAGTGATATCAATGAGCAATGCTGCAACCGTCCTTCTCCACAAAAGACCGCTGAACGGGTCCTTGATTGGTGATCTGGAACGCTTGTCCAAACGGCGACCAAGATCACATGGCAACTACATTCCTGCGTTAGACAAAGCTTTGGAAGTCATGAAAGCTGATGCGGAAAATACCTCCAGCCTTTTGTTACTCTTGTTTTCCGATGGAGCTCCGAGTGATCATCAAAGCAGACAATGCGATCACGGCATAGATGTTTTCCAGATCAATAAAGAAATTTATCCCGAGATGCATCATGACTCCAAAATCCAGGCTAACAAATGCAAGAATAAGATCACGAGAGAGGTGAGGGAAGAGTGCTGCCAACGGGTCAAGGCGATTGGTCAAGTCTTTGGTCGAGACAAGGTGATTTTTCGAACGCTTGCGTTCGGTCCTCCGAAAGAGAACTTTTGGCTGTTGGAGAAAATGGCAAATGTACTTCCTCGTGGGGACTTCCAGAAGCTAGGATTGGATGCTTCGAGTCTCAAGACATCCTTCTCTTCCTTGAGCACCTCCCTTTCAACTCTTCGATCCGAAGGTTCGGGACTCCGAACCGAAGGTTCGAGACTTCGAACCGAAGGGGGGGATCGGACGTTGACTCCAAGGTTAGACAAGGTAGTGGACAGAAACCAACAGGTGGATGTCACGAGCACAGAAATCTCTGGGCAAGATGGATGGTGGATATATGCCTTCGATGATTTTATCGGCAAGTACGAGTTCAAGGGTAACAAGACCTCTCATGGTCTACAGAAAGTCAACTTGAAGGATGGAGTCAACGGAATCGCTTTCTTGCAGCACCCTTTCGCAGAAGGAGCAGAGCGTTTTGTATATCGCTGTTCTGAAATTGTTGCACAAACTCACCACTACAATTCTGCCGCCTCAAAAGAGAATCTGGCTGGGCGATGCGGATTGCGTCTTGTTGCCAAGGAAGCGAAGGACATGGAAAACCACCACCAAGGTCGCAAGTTTCATGAAACTTTTGCTCGGATTCAATCAGAGGCAGCTGAGCTTGCACAAGCGTTTACACTTCTTCTACCTCACGCTAGACCAGAATGGAACGTCACCTTCATCAAAACACACATTTATGGGTGTTATGACCGCAACTACAAGTACGGCCAAGCTTGGATCCTGGTCGAACCTGAACTAGATGGGAAGTTCACCAAATGGAACAATAATGGTGGCGAAATTAGAGGCCGGCCTAGTGCCCCGGGGAAACTTCCACCTATGAGTGACATGGGCTTCTTGGAAGAAGAGGACTCTGATGAGGATGATGATGAGATTGGTGCAATCCAGAATGATGATATTCCACAAGCCTTTTCTCATTTTTCTTATGAACATTCGAGAGGAAGACAACTTGTGTGTGATTTACAAGGTGTCTGGAATGCGGATGATGGCTTCATGTTAACAGACCCGGTAATTCATCATGTGAGCTTGGAAGGGAAAAGACATACGAATGGGGCAACTGATCATAGCAAGCGAGGAGTGAAGAAATTCTTCGAGACGCACGTGTGCAACTCTCTTTGCAAAAGAATGGGACTCGCGAAAAGGACACCGGACATATTGATATCAGGTTTGGAGAATTGAAGCAGACCATACATCTTCACTTGAGCAATGACATATTCGAACCTTTGCGGAATCACAATCACATTTGATTCGACTCGTAGGACTATACGTGTACTGATTTCTTCGTCAATACCACACAAAAATATATTTTATAGAATCAAAACAGCTATTAAAATATAGCGGTGGTCAAAGTATGCGATATTTGTGCTGAGCAATACCTTGGAGTATCTTGCCAAGTCGTCGTCAAGCTGCCATCCGCAGCGCTAACAAGCAAGAATGCAGCTTCTGAGTACTGTCTACTTTCGGCAAGATTATGGCCTTATCAAAAAGGACGATGTTGGCAAGATCGTTCGAGTACAAGATTCACAAGGGCTCTATTCTGTTATGTTGACGAAAAATCATCAGGTCTATCAAGTTCATCCTCTATATCTCACGACGACAAAGCCAATGCCGAAAAACAATGTTTTTCAGTCTCGTGAGAAGCCCTCTTATTCCGGTATAAATGGTAGCCACAGAACAAGACTCTCCTCAGCCAACACACCTTCTTCGACACCTAGATCAGGGTCTTCCACTTCTTTTCCGAGCGGAAGACAGACAATGGAAAACATCAGAGCTGATGTCCTGCGTAGACAGCAAGACCGGCAACTAAAACAGTTGGCGAAATTAAGTCAAGCTTTAGGCATGGTATCATTACAATCCGACACCAGCATACTAACGGACAACATCCCACTCGTATCTCATACCCATGGAAGAAAGCGACGAACGGAACGGAATATCCAACGCAAGGAACTTCAGGCGGCTATCAAATATGGACAGAAAGAAACTGCCAATCCAGGACGGGATGGTTCCACACGCTGGCGGTACACTTACAATGGGGTTGTATTTGTCACAGACGAAACCTCACGGCACGAAGTGACTTCGTGGCGCATAGATGGACACGACGAAGAAGAAGATGTTGTGGCACCTGCAGAGGTGCAATTGGCGGGATCCAAGTGCCACGCCGTTCTAATTGTGGATCACAGTGGCTCGATGCGAACTTCAGACGTTCCAGGATACGAAAGCCGAGCGCATGCTGTGTACGAATGCTTGAAACGGGACTTTGTCAAGGAGCAGCTCAAGTCGGGGGCGGCCACTGACGTCGTTGTGACTGTGATTTCCATGAGCGACGCTGCAACTGTACTGCTACACAAGAAGCCTTTAAACGAATCATTGATTAATGATTTACAACGATTGTCAAAACGACGACCTAAATCTCATGGCAACTATATTCCAGCTTTGGACAAGGCGTTAGAAGTGATGCGAGCTGATGCCGAAAATGCATCAAGCCTTCTTTTACTTTTTTTCTCAGATGGTGCACCTAGTGACCAGACAAACATGAAATGTGTACATGGTGTCAATATCTTTGATATCAACCGCAAGATTGATCCAAAAATGGGACATAAATCGAAGAGCCAGGCTTGGAAATGCGTACATGGGATGGCCAGTAATGTGGAAAAACAGTGTTGCGAGCGGGTCAAGTCCATTGGCAAAATATTTGGTCCCGATAAGGTCATCTTTCGTACTCTTGCGTTTGGGCCGCAAACGGAGAACTTTGCATTGCTGGAGAAAATGGCGAAGGAATTGCCTCGGGGTGAATTTCAAAAGCTAGGCTTGAATGCTGCAAACTTGAAGACGTCTTTCTCTTCATTGAGTAGCTCACTTTCGACGCTGAGAACGGAAGGTGGGCATAGGGTCTTGACTCGTAGGTCAGACAAAGTTGTTGACAAAAACCAAAAAGTTGATAACACGGGACTTTTAATTGATGGCACAGATGGCTGGTGGATCTATGCCCACCAAGATTTCATTGGCAAGTTTGAGTTCAAGGATGATACTGCTACTTCAAAAAAGTTTCGACGTGTCAACCTTGTCGGAGGAGCCAATGGAATTGCCTTTTTGCAGCAGCCATTTGCAGAGGGTGCCGAACGGTTCGTTTATCGTTGTACTGAGATTGAATCGAGTGCATATTCATACGTCGACGCTGCATCCAGCGATAACATAGCAGGGCGTTGTGGACTACGTTTGGTCGCCAAGGAAGCCAAGGATCTGGAAAACCACCACCAAGGTCGCAAGTTCCACGAAACATTTGCTCGCATTCAAGCCGACGCGGGCAAACTGGCCCAGTCATTCACAAGGCGGTTGCCTCGTGACAGGCCTGAATGGAATCTTAATTTCATCAAGACGCATATCTATGGTTGTAAAGATGACTCGTATCAAAATGGCGATGCATGGATTCTTGTCGAACCCGAACTCGATGGCAAGTTCACCAAGTGGAACAATAATGCTGGAGAAATCAGGGGTCAAACGAGTAAGCAAGGAACCCCCTCGGGCATGGGGGGCATGGGGTTCTTGGAAGAGCTAGAAGAATCCGACGAGGAGGGTGATGGGACAGTCCCCATCCAAGTAGACGACATGCCGCAAGCTTTCTCTCACTTTTCGTATGAAGCTTCGAACGGGAAGCAATTGGTTTGCGATCTGCAGGGTGTTTGGAATGCCGATGACGGCTTTGTTCTGACCGATCCAGTCATTCATTATGTCTGCTCGAGGGGTCGGAAACATACGAATGGTGCCACCGATAAAGGTGAAATAGGAGTGAAGAAATTTTTCGAAACGCACGTGTGCAACTCTCTTTGCAAACGAATGGGTCTCCCGAAAAGGACAGCAGTGAGTCTTATTCGACAGTAAAGTGGCTTGGTACCTGATACCTTTGGGCTAGGTTAGATCCAAAATTTAAAATTGACGGTCCAATCGGAATATTATCGTTGGCGGTACATGTACGCATCCAATAAATTGAAGTAAAGTATTAATACCAATATTGCACAGTATTATGATGAGTTTGTATCAACGTCACTGCATGCATGACTTGTAGGGACTGATTTAGCCTAGCCGTGAATTCATCGAAGGTTGAAGACGTCACTGTAACGCATCACAACGAAAATCATTGGCGCGTTATCATGCTGGGAGCTGCAAACGCGCTAAAACACGTCAAGACCGCTAGAGTCGCCCTCAAGAACGATGAGAAACGCGTTAAAAATTGTTATCCCCCACCCCTCTGACATCGTGTTCATTCCGAAATAATTTCGAAGCGTAATAATATTGTTTGCATCATATTGATGCGGATTGATTCAATGGTTCAGTTTTCTCTCGTGTTTCTCAACTTTCTGATGACTCTGATACATAACATAACCAGTAAGCCTCAATGAGACTCCAAAATACCGTCTACTTTCGGGACAATTACGGCAGCAACATTGAAAAGGGTGATGCTGGCAAAGTCGTTGCATTGCAAGATTCGGAAGGACTGTATTCTGTCATATTGACGAAGGATCGTCAAGTCTATAAAGTTCATCCCAAATGTATTTCGATACTTAAGCCAATGGGGACAAGTGTATTCAAGTCGTTTGAGCAGCCTTTTCGCGAGCTGAACGAAAGGAGTCCCACAGCTGTCAGAAAATCTGTAAGATCTAGCTCATCACAGCTGAAGGTGGAGCGACGACCTGCACCAACATTAACTTCCGATACGACCCCAGCACCGAAAGAATTGGGCTCACCAGAGCGCATATATCCTCCTTTCGAAGCTATACGAGCACCCACGGCTGAATCGCGTCCAAGACGAAGCATGGAAGATATCAGGGCTGAGATAGTGAAAAGACGTCAAGAACAGAGAGAGATGATGAGACAAAAGTATGGCTCTCAGGTTTCAACTACAAAGAAGGAATCAGAAGAGCCGACTATATCAGACATCAGTGTCAAAACTGCGGATATCTCGCTGGTGTCACATCCCCATGGAAAACTCCGACGAGCTGAGCGTAATATTCAATGAACTGAACTTCAGGGGCCATCAAGCATGGCCACAAAGAAGTTGCTAACCCAGGCCGTGATGGATCCAAACGCTGGCGATACACTCATAAGGGAGTTGAATTCATCACCGACGAAACCTCGAGGCACGAGATCACCTCTTGGCGTGTCAGTGGTGAAGAAGATGCCATCATTGGACTGGCCGAGATTCAGCTGGCTGGCTCCAGGTGCCATGTTGTTCTCATTGTGGATCATAGTGGATCTATGCGAACCTCGGATGTGCCTGGATATGATACTCGAGCACATGCGGTGTACGAATGCTTGAAACGAGACTTCGTTGAAAAACAACTCAAGTCAGGAGCTCTCAATGGTGTGATCGTGACGCTGATATCGATGAGCAATACTGCCACTGTCCAGATTCATAAGAAAACACTCGACGACTCGTTGATTCACGACTTGCAAAGACTATCCAAACGACAACCAAAGTTGCATGGAAACTACATTTCAGCGCTAGATAAGGCGCTGGAAATAACGAAAGCTGATACCGAAAACATGTCGAGTCTTCTGTTCCTTTTCTTTTCGGATGGGGCACCGAGTGATCACCAAATCATGAAGTGTGCTCATGGTATTAATGTCTTCAGCAAAATAAACCAAAGAAATGACCGCAAAATGGAACACACATCAAGAAATCAAGCTTGGAAATGCTTGCATGAGATCACGAACAGGGTGGAAACAGAATGCTGCGAGCGGGTTAAATCCATTGGCCAAGTCTTTGGCCCAGACCAGGTGATATTCCGAACTCTGGCGTTTGGGCCAGAAAAATTTTTTTTCTTTGCTAGAGAAGATGGCAAATGTATTGCCTCGGGGAGAGTTTAAAAAGCCTAGGTTGGACGCGTCTTGCTTGATGACACCTTTTTCGGCGCTTAGCAGCTCACTATCGACGCTTCGAACCGAAGGCGGGCATCTAGCGTTGACACGTAGGCCCGACAAAGTGGTGGATGCAAACCAAAAAATAGATCACACTACTTCGGAAATATTTGGAAGAGATGGATGTTGGATGTACGCCGATATTGATATCATTGGAAAATATGAATTCAAGGCCAACGATCCACCGTCGCGACAGCTACAGCGTGTCCACTGGAAAGAAGATGCCAATGGAATTGCCTTCTTACAACATCCCTTTGCAGAAGGAGAGGAACGATTCGTCTATCGATGTGCGGAAATTAAAACATCCAAGAACGATTACACGTCGGCAGCATCCAGAGATAATACTGCAGAACGTCGTGGGTTGCGACTCGTTGCTAAGGAAGCAAAGGACTTGGAAAAACATCATCAAGGTCGAAAGTTTCATCAAACCTTTGCTCGTATTCAAACAGCTGTGGGAAAAGTGGCAACATCTTTCACAAAGCGTTTACCTCACGCTAGACCAGAGTCGAACATAAACTTTCTCGACACCAACATCTACGGTTGCTATGACAGAAGCTACCGACGAGGCCAGGCCTGGATTCTAGTTGAACCAGAACTTGATGGAAAGTTTACCAAGTGGAACGATAACGCAGGAAATATCAAAACCCATACCAGTAACCAAGGCACTGAGTTCTTAGATGACTTTGAAGAATCGGACGAGGAAGACGAAGAAACGGCCCCAATCCAAGTTGAGAATATTCCACAAGCTTTCTCGCATTTTTCGTATGAACATTCGAAAGGAAAGCAGCTGATTTGTGATTTACAGGGAGTATGGAATGCAGATGATGGCTTTGTGCTGACAGATCCAGTCATCCATTATGTCAGTTCAAAAGGTCGCAAGCATATCAATGGGGCAACGGATAAGGGTGAAGCAGGAATGAAGAAATTTTTCCAGACGCACGTTTGCAGTTCTCTTTGCAAGCGAATGAGTCTTCCAGGGCGAACATCAGATACTCTGATGCCAGCTATGAGCGAGCTAAGTTAAAGAAGGCAGCTCATCATTCAGATCAAGATCCGGCTATGTTGGTTGTTACAGAGCATTGACGCATTACAGCTTTGACGATTGTTGAAGAATTTCGGTGAAGAATGTCAAGACAACGAATGAAGTGCATACGATTAGTGCTATTAAAAGGCTCCGTCCATTTCAATGTCTTTGATGGCGAAGATTCCATAGACGCAATCATTCCGGTCGAGGATCCTTCAACGAGGCACAGACATCTTCTGCTTCATGCGCCGAGATGTCAGACTCGGCCAAATGACATACACGTTCTCTTGAAGCATGCACAATTCTTGCCATTTCATTCCAAGTTCATCAAAACGGATGTACCATCGCGGCATAGTTATTGCCAGTTTTGAAATCGCCAGTGATTCCGACAGCGATTCCGAAAGAATCTTCGGTTGCACCAATGATCTTGACACTGACAAACTCCTTCAAAAGATCTTCATCTCAATCTTCTGAGGCACTGTCGAGATCAATAGTGTACTTCTTTCGGCGTGGATTCATTGTGACAGGGAATCCAGCAAGATCTGTGAGGTCTCCTTTTTGCTTGAAGTTACTCCAGTATTGAAGCTTGCTATCACCATGAGCTTTCATGATATATTTATACTCGTTTTTAATTTCCACACGAAATACGAGGCGTGTGTCGTGCTCGAGAAGATATTATACTCATTCGTGTAGACAAACCGAAACTGCATGCATCCTTTGACATAGATAGTTTCGACGTACTGTAGTCCTATTTTAAAATTTGTATTATCGTTAGAAAACGTAAATCACTTTTTCACACTCCAAATGCTCACAAAATCAAAGCAGAGGCTTTATTTTGTCACGAGAGCTACTCCAAAGGAGAAATTCGGTAGCGGAATTTTCTAAATCAAAATATTTTTCGTCCAGTCACACTTGGATTGTGTCTACCGACAAAATGTCTTGCTGACAGTCCCGCTTGCAGAACGAATAACTAAAATAAAAGCATTCTGATCTTTTGCTGACTCGTTCGACTAAACGATCGTCATCACCTCATTTTATCATGTCATCATCATGGCATTTATTGCACGCAGCAGCGCATACAGTATCATCGATAGCCCACCGACATCATCGGTGAGCTGCGATATGAATATGGAAATTGATTCAACGATGTCATTCAAAGAGTCAAAATCCATCCCGACACCAGCCTGTCTAAAGAAATTGTTGGAAAACGAAGCTGCCAAGCAAGCCATGTTTGATCTTGGTGTTGAATTGGTGTGCAATACATCAGACAAAGTGTATGTCATTTCACAAGATGATTACTTTGGGTATGAAAGCGGTGGTACTTATGCAGAGTTGTACAACTTTTGCTGGGAAGGGTCTGGTGGCGGCTTTCACATTTGGAATCTTGGAACAGGGAACCATCCAGTTGTGTTTCTTGGAAGTGAAGGGGAACGTGCCAAATTGGGTGCCACGGTAGAAGACTTTTTGCAAGTGGTATGTTCTCTTCAACCTTGTATAATGGATGTGATTTTCGGACTGCCTCTTGCTGGGGGTATAGAAGATGAAACGGACATGAACAAGGCATTGGCAACTGATATGGATGTGAAGGAGACGATTCGGTTTGTGGAACGAACTCAAAGGCAGAGCAACGAGGACAATGAAGATTCTCAGCTGGAAGCTGCCAAAATTGTACTGGGTACCATTGGTCGTCCGTTCTTATCCATACGAGAAGCAATGGAAAAGGTTGTTACTGCCCACCTGTCAGAACCTAGATTCAACCCACAACCGACAGATGATTAGTAGAGGGCGCAATACCCTTAAACCATTCAAACTACATTCTTACACCTTAGTTTGATTGTGATGCCAAATGTCTTTATCTTGCTTGTCGTCGTTGTTCACGAACATGGAATGAAACGTAAACTACAACAGATTTTTAATGTGTATAGTATCTGATGATCGTCAAAAATAGTATTCAAAACTATTGTCTTAGTCTTGCCCCGTTTCTCCTTGGGTATTGCCAATCCCTTCCGCTTTCAAATTCGTGTGGTCCAACAACTAAAGGGACTTTCCTCAAAAAGCAAAAAGAATTACTTGGGGAGATCAAGCACATTTTTCCTAGTCCTTGTAGGATTCTCACTGTCCTTATAGTATGGGCACATCCGGTTGCCTACATACTCTTTGCATCAAGAGAGGAAGATCATGTAGACTTTCAAACGGATCCGGTATCTCTATACCTTGGGCCACTGCTTGTGTAGCTTCTGCAACTCGACAACGCTCATGGCCAATGTATGTGGGCCTATGGGGTCGAGCTTCTAGAAGTGGGTTTCAAAGGGGTAAGCTTGCACGGTTTCTGTAATCACCACATCGGTGATTCTGCTGAGATTTGAAAACAGCTTCAGACGGAGAAGAATGATCATCTCTGTATTTTCCTCTGAAATGGTTGAGCTTTCTTCGGTTTCAACCATATGTAGTCATGGCCAATAGGCGTAAGGCTGGGTGTCGCCCTCCACTAGTGATCGATGACTTTGTTTGGACGACGATAATTTCTGAAATCTCGTGGGAGGCCAAACCACGTACTCGGCCAACCCCACTACCAAATGCTTGCTGATACTGCCATGGTGCTGACTATCATAGGAGTTGAATCGGTTGTCTCCTTCGACCCACATGCTGTAGGGTGCCACACATGTTGTGGCAACTCGCATGCTTTGGAAACTACTACTTGTTCCATTACTAGTTCTTCTCTTTTTCATTTCATCGTCCATACGATAGCTGAGCTTTCCTGGCTTTTCATCTCTAGAGAAGGGGACCATGACCTGTAGTTCCAGTGGGAAAAGAAAGAGATGAGTCAGCAAAAATGAATGCATACAAAGTAGTCTTAGCATATTCAATAAGGGTAACATACCACTTGACCACCCAATCCAACCACTCTCTTGACACAAAGTTTTCGTTCATTCATATGAAAAAAATACTGAGGATCCTTGTAGACGACAATATCCCCAGAGAGCGCTAGCGGTGGTTTGATTTGAAGCGACGGCGAGGTGGCACAATGCAGTCGTTCATAGTCCTTCAATGTCCGGCGTTCCACTATCCGTTCCGGTGGTTCCGAGTCTTCTTCATCCAGATCCTCGCCCTCTTTTTCCAAGACATACTTTTTAAAGTTATACTTGACGAATTTTGTTAGCTGCGACCACCAAGGATTGTCTGATTTGCGAACGAGAAGCAAATCTCCATGCCTCAAGGTGGGCTCCATGGAAGACCCATTCACTCTCACAAACGAGTAGAATGAATCATGAACATAGAAAGCAAGAGGAACAGCTACTATTGTGGATCGTATAGGTATGTATGTCACCGCCTGTCGAAAGCGGGCAAACATACTAAAGGTCCTTGCAGACTGCAGATATGTGCGTGAGGATGATGATTGCAAAATCAAGAGGAGGATATAGTGGATATATAGTTGATGAAAGGTTGCGTTCATGCGATGATCACATGCATGGCAGTACGGTAGATGAGTCATGTTTGTCGAATAAAATCAGACGTCAGACGTCAGTTAGTCAGTTAGTCAGTAGCAGTCGAAAGCATTACTTTTGAAGCAATGGTTTTCTTTGAACCCGCGCATACCCGTTCAACGGTATTTTTTTGAAAATTATTTTTTGCAATCACACAGGACTGATGCGCATCAACAGACACAGGAAACCAGAAACATACATAGTCAAAGGAACACACACCCGGTTCCATCGATACAAACAATGACATCGCGTAATCACAATGACGACCACATGAATCTTTCGCCCTCTTCGAATGAAATTTATTTGCCGGATGATCCTTCAACGCTCGGAGGGTCTTGGGAGATTCATGGACAAGGCGCCGTCGATGATGATGGTTCCAGAAGCCGCCATCAGGAAGACGAGACGCACTATTTCTTCAAAGATGATACCCACGAGGAGTAAGTACCATGTGATTGGCACTCTTTTATTGATCGGCTGTCCACACGTCAACTCATATAATTCATTGGAAAGGATTCCGACGGACAGTAGTGACTCGCAAGTCCATGACCATCACGACGACCATAGAACATCTACCTTTTTGGTTCCCGCCGACATTCATCCCAATATGGAGCAGTGTGACGAGGACATTGCTCAGTTGCGTCTTTTGGCTGGCCGACTCAATTCCGAGTGGGGAAGTCAGGAGTACATGACACCAGCACTATCCCGAAGAATTCGCGACTTTCAGTTTGCCCAAGAAAAGAGACGAAAAAAGTATGGTGATGAGCGACCTTGGGGAATTCTTGGTCTATACGAACATCTCTCTGCAATTCGAATTGACGTAGAATGGGCGGAAGATGCTGCTTGGAGACGAGCCAATGGCCAACCGTACGTGGCAACGTCACACTATCTTTGTGCGATGCTTTCTTTCCAAAACTCATCTTCATTCCTTTCCCTTTAGCTATTTGAGTTGGGCTGATTTTGATACAAGCAAAAGAAACGGCGTCAATCGTCCCTTCTTTACCTACTTTATGTTATTCATCTGCACAGTTTTGTTGATTGCATCCATTGCGATGAACGGATGGGTTGTGGAGCCCTTGGAGGTGAATCCAATGATTGGGCCAAGTGCACAAAATGTAAGCTTCAGAGCCTTTTGAATAATTGAGGAAAGCCACCATCACTGTCGACTAACCTTACACAGCTGATCCGAATGGGAGCAAAAGACTCCTACTTGATTGTAAACGATAACGAAGCGTGGCGATTGCTTTCGTCGACTGTGCTCCATGCCGGTCTCGTGCATTACTTTATTAATATTCTTGCACTGTGGTTTGTTGGTAAAGCTATTGAAACGAGCCATGGTATGGTGGCAGCTGCTATCTTGTTTGTCATTCCTGCCATTGGAGGCACGATTTTGAGCGCAATCTTTCTACCAGAATATATTACCGTCGGCGCCAGTGGCGGGATCTTTGGTCTGATCGGAGCCTGCCTTTCGGATATCATCATGAATTGGAAGCTTCTCTTTTCGGATTTCATTACGGAAAATGGCAAGCAGCACAAGCACGCGATGGTTATTGTCTTTTTGTTGCTCGATATTGCCCTCAATATGGTACTCGGATGCACTCCCTATGTGGACAATTGGTCACACTGTACGTTGGATTTGATGTCTCTCCCATAATTTCTTTACGATTGCATCTTCTCACCGTCCCCGTCCCTGAATTCTTGTTACAACAGTGGGTGGTATGGGGATTGGCCTTCTCTGCGGTCTAAGTACAATGGAGAGGCTCCCAAGTGACTTTTTCGGAATGGAGGAGAGCTTTTGGTCCAAAGCCAAGCAAATTGTGTTTCGATTCCTAGGTTTGATCGTTAGTGTCATTGGCAGTGAGTATACGAGCAAATTGAATCAGTCAAAGACAAAGCTTGAACTAACGTTGGTTCTTTGCTGCTTAAAGTTATTGTCTCCGCTACTATTCTGCTACGTGGTGACGGCGAAACAACCCCATGCCCCAGCTGTACATGGCTATCTTGCGTTCCTTTCCCTCCTACTTCCAACCAAAAGTGGTGGTACTGTGACGATTGCGGAAGAGTTACAGCCGAAATTATCCAAAACCCTACGCTCCACCTTCAACTTGATTGTCCAGGTGGAACAAATGTCGCGATTGGACTAGATGCTGACCAACCACTTGATCGGAAAGAGTTGGAAGAGCAACTGCCTTCCTATTGTCGCGAGTTTTGTCCAAGTCTAGATGCCCGATAATCTGACGGCGACGTTGAACGATCAACATATTTCTGTGAGCAATCAATGGAGAGGCTATATGATAAGCCCTATTAATTTTATAACTAGCGTGTTTTACCAACTGCCAGTCAAATACTGTGTGTTCCGCAGATATGATAATGGGCTTTATCCAGCTTTTAAAAAAGTGCGACATCGGTGGCGATCTTTGAACTTGTTTCAGCTCTGTTTGATCTTTGTTTGGCCAGGGAGGCGATTTTAGGGCACAAGACACAAGACTGCTGCGCGCAGTTACTTGTCTCGAAGCGACGAGGAGCACCAGCCTTCTTCTCTCGGTTTCTTCGTCTCGCATGGGCAACAGCGCTGGCAACGATCGTTGCAATCGTTGCAGTCATTGCGATTGTTGCTTCGGCAAACAAATCTCTTTCCCCTTTGGATAAAAGTCCATCTATTCCTTTTCGATATGGTTTAGCTTTCAGACATGATCATGAAAGTGCCATGAGCTTTGTGAACAATTGGCGTCATGCAAAAGGATGGTCGTCGGGTTCATCAAAACGTGAAAATTGTAGTCGTGAGGGATCGTTAGAAAATTGTGGCATAAGTTGCGGGGCGCCAGGCTCGTCCGTTGAACCAGTTCTTGCGGTGTGATGAAAATGGACATAGCCGCAAACATACTTCCAAACGCTGATTCATTCTGTTCAAGAAATACCAATGGTCAAGCAAATGGTTCCACAATAGCCAGTGAAGAGAACCTTACTCTGAGTTCTCCTTTGACTTCTCCTTAGACAATGCTTCCTTCAGCCGAGCTGCCTTGGCGTATGCGCCCCATAATTCATAGCACACGATTGCCCTCTGATAACTTTCCATTTGGTCTGCCATCCCAAAGTCCCTTCGCACCAACGCCTCTCGCTCAGATGCGATAGCCACTACATCTAAGAAACCATGAGAGCAGGCTTCTTCTCGAGCTCGAGTATATTTTGCGACAGCTTGTGCCGGCTTCTGGCGGTACGCCAGCATCTCTCCTTCTATCAAAAGGATCTTGTGTATGTAGTTTTCTGGTGCCGATGCAGCGCTCTTCTTTAGATACGACAGGCAGCTGTGGACTTGACGGAGCAGAAGCAATTTTCTAATTGGCGAGAAGTTTCCTCGTCTGAGCAGGGCCATACAAATGTATGCATCGTACGAAACTTGGAATGGACCAGCAAGGGACCTTCCAAATACCACTCTTGCGTTGCGGCTTCGTTTGGCCATTTCAAACGCAAGATCCAAATCCCCACAGTGATAAGCTGTCACCATCTTATGCATATGAACTCCACACAGATAGACTCCAACTTCAAGATTTGCAGTTTGCAGCACCTGCTCCAGTTTATCAGATCCGTTTTCTTCCGCCATTAGACAACCACCGGTGACTGAAGGGTCGCTAGCCCTGTCCATAAGTATCAACAATGCCTCGTATGACACGTGGCAGACTTCGTACCATAATCTTTGGTTCCGAGCTTTCATCAGCTCCAAGGCCGATTTCATCTTTGGTTCCAAGTCAATCAATGAATATCCTGCAATCCAGGAAAAGAGTATGCGCATGGACAGTCCAAATATAGCCATTTCAAAATCCCCACAGTCAAATCCAATTTGGTGTGCTTGTTCTAGTTTTTCCAATACTGGTCCAATAGGTTCCTTGGAGGGGACAATCATTGCATAATGCCATACATAGACTCGAGGAATCCATTCATTCCTAACTGCATTATACCTCCCAAGGAACATTAGTGCGAGTTGCCCAAGCCGGTATCCCGTGTCAATGTCTCCAATGGTAGCCATAATAACACCCACCCCGGCACAAGCCATTGAAGATACAGCCGAAGCACCATGATTCAAAGTTAGATTCAAAAGCTTAAAGGTCACCAGCGGAAATAACTTTGGCATTGCAATAAAAGAGGAAGTAAGCAAAAGATTCAAGACCCCCATGGCTGATAACTTGGTTTGATCCGTCATGTCCTGCAAACCGGCAATGGAAGAATCGGATCGCTTTTTCAATGTTCGTTTCATCTTGGAGAGCTCCATGACAATGTGGCGAGTCCCAGCATTTTTCGGAATAGGTTCTCCAAGTTGCTCCAAGGTATCCAATCCAAGCTCAATGACATCCTTTACTCGAAGCCTCACTTCGTAGGAATACATCTGTAGCATCACGCAATTGATTTTATCAGGAAATGACCGGGCATTCTCCATGACAATACTGATGGCTTTGTCGGTGCCCGCAAAATCACCCAAACGAAATGTAGCTTGGGCAATACTGTTGTACAACTCCAACGTCATATCGTACTCGTCCCGCCAGCTCTGTCTCAAGTCTAGTTGGGCAACCCCACGCTCCAAAAAATTCAACGACGTTTTATAGTCACTGGAGGATATCGCCTTTTTGGCAGCCAACAAACACAGTGATGCCAATCGCGTTTGTTCCCGATCACTGGTTATGCACTCCATTCCAAGGCACATTTGGTCCACCACCACAAAAATATAGTCCTCCAACTCGTCTCGGGTGAACGTTTCGCTTAGAAAATGCCCCAACGACATGTGCAACCGAGGTAGCTCGCTTTTTGGTACCAAATTGTAAGCTGCCTCCTTGACTAGATCATGACAAAACCGATAGGTGGACGAATGCGGCTCTTTCAGAATGATGCCTTTGAGCACACTTTGTTCAATGGCGTCCTCGAGATTGACCTGCGACACGGGTCCCACCGCGTCGCACAGGTGACTCTTTTCTTCGACGCCCACCTTGAGCGTGTCCCCAAAAATCTGAAACAGCAAGTCTTCGTCCAGTTCCGTCCCCAAACAGGCGGCGTACAGCAAAAATGTTTGACATCCTTCTGGCAATTTTTGAATGCGGGCAATGATCAGGTGGAGTATCGTATCCGCCTGCTCAAACTTGGCCGCCCATATTTCATCGTCCCACAACCACATGCGAGTGGTGGGGTCCTTTTTGAGCACATTTTCGACATAGAGGGCCTTCAAATATTCGACCGTGAAGAAGACATTGCCTTTGGTCTTGCTATAAATGATATTGGTGACTCCAAAGCAGTCGGATTCTGGAGATTTTAGGACAGAGGCAATCATCGCGTTGGTAGCTTGAATTGACAAGCAACCGACATCAATGGTGTTTATCGATACATTCTGTTCGTCTTCTAGTCGTCGTAATATCACCGACAAGTCGTGTCCATAGGAAACCTCATTGGATCGGCAGGTTCCTACTACTGCCAAAGCGTGATTATCATGATCACTGACGACTGCTTCCAATAATTCTAACGAACCAGAATCCGCCCACTGCAGATCGTCCATGACCAAAACTAGCGGATGACTACTGGAACAAGCAGCCTTTAAGAATTTGACCAAGATTCCTTTGAGACGGTCTTGGGCATTGGCACTCTTCAGGGTAAATAAGGATCCTTCGTCCGGTCGTCCCACCAATTCCAATACGGCTGGCACCAACAGGGTCAAGACTCCAATGTCGTTTCCCACTTGCAATGAGACTTGTGAAGCAATTTCGTCCACCAAGGCATTGTCTTGTTTCAGAACTAGTCGGATAAATTCCGTCATGGCCGCCACCAAAGGAGCAAAGGGTTGGGATTGTTTTAATTGATCAAACTTTCCCATGACAAAGTACCCCCCTTGTTCTTGGACCGGGTGTTTGAGTTTGCGTGCCAGTACCGTCTTTCCAGTTCCGGGCAAACCAGCAATGAGTATCATTTCCGGCTTGGAATTGGGTGCAAGTCGTCTTTGCAAGGCTTGTTTGATGTTTTCAATTTGCTGGGATCGGTCAAAGAGACTGCCCTCTCGCAAGAATTGAAAGTTGAGAGCATGGTTTTCGCGGAGTAAAGTTGCCTTGGATCGTTTGCTGGACAAATCATCGGAACCGTCGCTCCTCTGACTGAAGGATATGGTGATGTTGTCCATCCTTCATTGCGATCGAGCTAGCTTTATATTACCGGTAGGACTATGTATTATAATAATATACAGTATTATAATACAGTTGTGCGTATTGATACCGGTACCGTATAGATATATTGGTGTTGATATTGTTGATATCTGGACCCTCCGCAACTCGTCCGTCCTTCGTCGTTTTAAGGGGGATTTTGCGTATTGAATTTACGGGGAGCGGATACATGATTCTTTAGGGGGAGTTGTTTAAAAGGGGGCATTACGGTTTTCCGAAAAATATTTTGTCGTGTTTCAAATTGATTTGTCGTGTTTCATTCGAGTTTGTCGTCTTTCGAATTGGTTTGTCGTCTTTCGAAATTTCTTGTCGTCTTTCGAAAAATCTTGTCGTCTTTCGAAAAATCTTGTCGTCTTTCGAAAAATCTTGTCGTCTTTCGAAATTTCTTGTCGTCTTTCGAAAAATCTTGTCGTCTTTCGAAATTTCTTGTCGTCTTTCGAAATTTCTTGTCGTCTTTCAAAAAATCTTGTCGTCTTTCGAAAAATCTTGTCGTCTTTGTTTCAGCTTGAAGTTGTCGGATGGAAATACATATGCAGCATTCTCGCCTATCTCTCATGATCTTATCATCGGACGAAGATCCGCCCATGAACCACATCCTCACTCCATCAGAGATGACGAATATCACGGCCTTTCTCCATTGGGGATACGTGTGGAAGGGAATCAAATGTGCGAAGGGGAAAGGCGAATGTCTTCCACTTCAAGCACCATTTTGGAGTCTCTCCTTGCCGTGCAGTTTGGATCTAGACCGACCTGCAACTAAGCAACATTGCAGACACCAAGATCAACGAAGGAGACGAAGATCTTAAGTACTTCTTAATGGGGCTTTACTGTCTTCGAAAAGTAGTTTTTTGGTCAACGATCAAAACATGGGAAACGATCAAAAAGATTCAAGACGTGATTTTGTAAGGGAAGAAACTAGTCAGAAAGGTATGAGTTGGGTGCTGTCGACGGATGGTAGTCACCGTTGGATCGATCAATGAGCCTTCTCATTCGGACTGCAGTCAAGATCCCCGATACTACCTTCACAGATACAATAATAAGCCACGGGTTTGGAATTTCGGTAGTGGACAATCGGCAATTGTGGATGCGTGGTCCCATTCCATTCAAGAGCAGTTTTCACCACTCTACATCTAAAGACAATAAACAAGAGTTCTAGACCAGCAAAAGACCAGCGTATTATACATATATCCTACCATCCCTGCTACTTCACTACAACATGTGATACAAATCTCAACAGATAGATATAAAATGTTCTTTGAAAAGCATTTCTTTCAAAATTCTGCTCGATCATGCATTTCCTTTGACATGTCATCTAAACTGATTGTGACACTCGTCGAACCAGTTGAGGCGCCAGTAGCCCGATCATAGTTGGAGACAACCGTATCTGGGTTGTAGTAGAACTCAAACTTGAGAACGGGAAGCTTGGCAATAAGAATATTGCGAGAAGTCGGATCATGGAGCTTGATAATAATCCAAATCCTGTTTATTGTTGGATTCGAGTTTAGTAACAATTGTCGTCACATCTCCAAATGGAATCCTTTGTGCCTTTCAATGATGCCACTTGATATTAGGCTCCTTCCCGCCTGGAGCCAATGTTTCACCGGGTCCTCCAAAAAAGGCATGTTGTCGCCTTCCTTCATGACCTTGACGTAGCGATAGTTCTCGCACATGAGCGTATTTTCCTGGTTTTTCTGCCGTCCGTCGCTTCTACTTTGGACCATGAACAGGTTTAGACGGGCGTGATGAATTTTGTTGTCGTCGTCTTTTGAATTGATTTGTCGTCTTTCGAAATTGATTTGTCGTCTTTCGAATTGATTTGTCGTGTTTCATTCGAGTTTGTCGTGTTTCATTCAAGTTTGTCGTGTTTCAAATTGATTTGTCGTGTTTCATTCGAGTTTGTCGTCTTTCGAATTGGTTTGTCGTCTTTCAAATTCTGTTGTCGCGTTTCGGAATCTGTTGTCGTGTTTCGAACTGGTTTGTCGTGTTTCGATTCGACCCAAAAGTAGAACTTGGGGCCCCTAAATTTGACTGCAAAACATAATGGGGGAAGACTAGAGAAAAGTGCTTCCCCCCGTTTAAATTGGACGACAGACAGACGAGTTGCTGAGGGTCCTGTGGTGCTGTGTCAACAACACATATTTTATATCATTGGCGGTGCTCGCGGTCCCAACTGTCGCAATAAGCGCACCAAATATGTTCCCGTTTGCGAAAGACGATGTTGAAGTTGGTATTTTGATGCGCGCGTTTTCGATTTTCTCGTTTCTGTGGGAGTCGAGTCGAGTCGAGTCGAAGGGATCAACTGCAATTTAGGTCGACTGGGTCCAAAACGTCAGGCTTTTTCTTTCGATTTCGAGAAGCCTCTTTTTGGAGCATACGGTAGCAGGAGAGGCCTCATAGTGACCGCCATCCTCAGCACCATCAACTTCAGCATTCGCGAACCTTGTGAACGTTCTCATTGCATTTCATTGCCATTCGACACCATCTCTTTTAATTCGTACAGCATCACAGTCGACGGGACGGATCGACTGACTCATAATCTATCAATCCTCAATAAAGTGAGGTTCCAAGTAAAGCAAGCAACAAGCACAGCCATACCGGTACAATCAACAGGCTCTGAATTTTCCTGTCATTCAAATATTACTGAAACACACTTTGGCATTGCAACATTACTTCAGTCGCTTCCAAGTTTCCCTGCACCTTTCAGATTACAAAATCCAATCATTCATCAGAGCAAATGTCGAATTCTATCTTGACCGAGGGTGTGAAGGAATCATCCTCATCCTCATCCTCACCCTCTACTAATAATCATGATGAAAACATGTCCACCACCACGACCACAAAACGGCCAAGACAAGAACGCCTTTCCCCAGCAGCAATCGCGGCGGCCAATTCCAGCCATTTGACAGGCCGACGAGGAGATATTCGTATGCACAAGGCCGTGGCAGCAAGAATGGCCGATCCTTCCATTTCCCTTTATGATGCTTTGGTCATTGGTGGTTTTGATTACCCTTCGGATGATTCGGCAACCACAGTGGATGAGGACAAGGTCACCTTGGGACAGCGCAAAAATCAGCTCAGTCGACGACTGCGATTGGCCAAACGACAAAAGAAACATGGAGAAAAGAAGGGAAGTAAGACTATGGATCATGGTGGGGATCATGATTCATGTTCGACTCCTCCCCCAAAGAATCCGACTATCTGTGCCCATTCAAAACATGAACACAATCACCAGCCATCCACACCAACACTACTAGCAGAACAAGAAGCTGCCTGTTCGCAACAACAACAACATCATCATCATCATCATCATCACCATGATGATGGTGCTGCCATTATTGAGACCACCAATACAGATGCAACAGCGATTGCGTCTCTCCTGGAATCCGCGCAGTCCGTTGGTCTCACATTGCAACAGCTGGCGGAAACGATTGCTTCCAATCGAACAACTTTAAGCAGCCTTGTCATGGCGCGAGATCAGCAATCGCAGTGCTGTGATGACAAATCATCTTCGATTTCCACGACTCGTCAAAAACAAAAAAAGGTCGCTCTACGATTGCACCAAATTGAATCCAAGGCATTGTACGACAAGTGTCTGGTGCTTGCCGACGCTGATCTGGACGACGACTATGCTCCTTTGTCAAAGCAACATTTGCAGTTTTGTTTCCAGGCCTGGCAAACCGAAGGCAAACGACTCGGTGGCCTAATGGAAAAGCATCATCCCGATTGGATTCAACAATTGCATTCTGACGGAAATAAAGTCGTGGCTACAGGAAACAAACGAACACGATCCACCATGACGACTAACTCCTTTGACCACCCCCACAACAAAAAGAAGCATCATCAAGGTCATCACAATCACAACCACAATCACAACAAAAAACCGTGTCACAACCAAACTGGTTTGCACATTCACCGACTTGATGGTCAATGTGGTCACAAACCCATTATTCATCATCCCAAAGATGGAGTACCACACATTGACTTTATTGTGGGAGACATGGTCGAATGTTATCATGGAGTGGATCCCATCAAACGAAACAAGGCACCATTCACGGCTGCAGTTCCTCCATCGGAACGAGTCATCAAGTGGCAATCCAAATATACCTGTGGGGAAATGGATTGCAGTGGCGAATGTCCCAGCACTGGTACTCCTGGTGTTGTTGCTGGTGTTGATCCACATGTCGTCGTTGTTACCAATCCACCTGTACCACCGCCACCCATAATGGGTGTACAGGACACTAGTACTACTGTCGTGATTGCCCCCAATGATCAATATTTGGCCAACCTACAACCACCGCCGCCTCCTCCACCACCACCAGCAGCACCGCCGGCTTTGGAACCAAAGTCAATCCCCATTGCCAAAATCCGAGAAAATGATCCGGAATGGAATTTTGAACCGGATGAAAGTATGGATGATTTGCTAAATGGATTGCTCATGCACAATGAATTGGTGTATTGAGGATTATTTTTAAAAAAATATTAATTCATTCTTATTGTTTAGTAAATGATTTTGTAGTGATTGCTAGCTTAGGGACAGGAAGCCAGTCACTACTAATCTGGAATGAACCGCAATATCACAAGCCATAGAATGAATGCAACAAGTGCCATGGGATGAGTGAATCAATTATTGTAAAATTCTAAACGCCCTGCCATAACTTGGAAGCATTCTTGTTTTACCTACGATTTTTGTTTGGGACCATGCCTATACAGTAACGGACATATGAGCAAAATACCTACATTACCCCGGTACAGTATTATTGTTCAACAATATACCCAGTTCCTCTTTCTCCGGGTTCCTTGCACATCACCATTCGACCAACGATGCGAGATGAGATATATATGCGTTGATTTTAACAGAAAACTCATCGGAACGCTACCGGTATACTATATTACTGCATGACAATGGCATCCTCTGGCCCCGTATCTTTCATCTACCAAGGCGAAGATGAAGACAGTGATGTACCAGCAACTGTGAATGATGTGGAGGTGGCGTCTCATGTCACTAGCATTCACTCCGCAGCCTTCCACAACTATATTTCATTGACAATAGTTCGTTTGCCACTGGGCCTAAAGGTGATTGAGGAGAATGCTTTCAACAACTGCCAAGCTCTCAAGACAATTTCAATTCCTTCGTCAGTGGGAATCATTCAATCAGGCGCCTTTTGTGATTGTAAATCTTTGGAGACTGCGGGTCTTCCAGAAGGTTTGACGGCGATTCCTCATGCTTGCTTTATGCGTTGTGTCTCCTTGGTCAAGGTCAATATTCCATCTACCGTGGTGGAGATTGGAGTCAATGCCTTTTGGGATTGTCAAGCGCTACGCTACGTGGAACTTCCGATGGGGCTGGAAACCATTGAATCGGGAGCTTTTGGGCACTGTTGGGGTTTGTCTCGGGTACTTGTGCCATCCTCGGTCATATACATTGGTTTGATGGCCTTTACGGGCTGTGGTAGCCTTGAGACAGTAGAGATATCTATTGAATCTAATGCGCTCCAATCGATTCGGCGAAATGCGTTTCAAAATTGCTATTCTCTCATCTGTGTGGCTCTTCCCAAATCCTGTGATGTGAACCCATCGGCATTCCTCCACTGCGAAGCGTTGGTGAATGCTTTTGAAAGGCATGGCTACGCTCTGAATGGCTGCCTGAGTAATCGATTTGATGGTCTGCCGGCTCATAAGTTCGTTTATCAGCAGGCTCATAATATTTCCACGTTCGACAGTGACGATGTCAGCGATCTGAAAGACAACAGAACGATCTATCCGACAGACACCAAAGACGTCTTTGGCTTGACACCATTTCACATCTTGGCACTGTCGTCAAGACCTAACGTTGAGACATTTCAGTTTCTTCTGAAACAGGCATCATTTCTTATCGACCAGCTTTGGCATTTTGATGTGAAAGGAAAGACTGCATTGAGATATGCAATCGGGAGCTACGCACCAGGGGCTATGGTATTCGTTAATGCTGTGCTTCACGCCATGATAGATGGACGGGTAGTTTGTCTAAGTTTCGAGCCTTGGAGATTGAAGATTGCCCAGAAACTGAACAGACTCACCGAGGAAGATGTTCCTGAAGAAAGGGAAGATAAGATTCATGGCTTGTTTGCTTTGATTCACTTGTATGAGCGAAAGGAGACGTTATCGCTACTGGACCAAGCTGTTTGGAAGCACAGAATGCGGCAATCCAACAAGGAATTGGCTGCTGGGGAAAGAGAGGAGAATGCGATACGACCCAAAATGGATCTGGACGTCTCGCCCATCAATGACATCAGAGTGCGCGTCATTGATCGTCAGGCTTGCTATCTGCACTCTGGTGCGGAAACGATTCTCGACAACACTCTTCCATATCTTGCACCAATTACAAAAACTATAGCATTTTGAATTTTAAAATACACTCTAGCGTAAGCTCTGTGATGCAAGGATGACCATCGCCAAGCACCTCTTGGCGAATATGGATTGGTTTCTTGTATGCCTCGATGGCACCGTATTTGATGCCTTGTCGGCCATTGCATTTGTAAGATGTTCATAGACCTCTGCTGTTTGGAGGCGAATTCCACCTACCGTTTGATTTTGCTCCATTGGCACTATAGGGGTGAATACGCCTCCGTGGGTGGCGCACCTCCGAAGTTACATAGGTTGTTAAGGCTTTTGGCTTTATTGTGGAGCGCTTCCACGAATATGTTTGTCGAGCTACGTCGTCAGCTGGGCCATCATCGTTTCTCTCACTCACTTCCGATTCTCCAAGAGTCGTTTCAGCAAAGATCTATGCGCTTCCATGCGCACCTTCGTGTCAGGATGATCATCCCCAAGCTGTTTTCGACGAATCTTGAGGGCTTGTGCACTGGCAGCAATACCATCTTGCAGCAAACCTTGTTCCACTTTCACAGCCGAAATATTCTCGTAAACTTCTGCCGTATAGAGGTGAGCATCCCCAAATATTTCCTTGTGGGCACCCAGCGCCTCTTGGAAGAGTTGCATTGCCGTTTCCGAATTGCCTTGCAAATTCATTTTGACTCCCTGTTGGTTCAGCGCTTTCGCATTTTTCCCACGCTTTATCACTTCAAGCTGAGCAACAAATTCTTTCGTGTCGGGATGGTCATTGCCAAGCGCTTTACGACGAATCTCTAGAGCCTTGGTTATGGCATTGAAGCCATCTTCCAGCATGTCTTGATGCAAGTATACTTGTGAAAGAGTTTCGTACTTTTCTGCTAATGTTGGGTGCATTTCGCCTAGCTCTTCCTTTATGATCACTATCGATTTCTTCAGCACCTCCGCGGAACCTTCAAATTTTCCTTGCTGTGACAGCAGTGCCACTTTGTTGTCGAGAGCTCCTGCCAATACTAATGGCCTGTCGAAGTCTCCCAGTTCTCGTAGCCGATAACAAATTTCGATGCTTTTATCAAGCATCTGAATGGCATCGTCCATTCTATTTTTATTTTCCAGCAGCTTTGCAATGCCCATGTATATAAGTGGAACTTCAGAGTGGTCTTCCCCGTGCATTTCTAGTACTTTCGAAAGTAGGAGCTTTTGGACCTTGATTGCTTCTGAAAGTTTGCCTTGCATTTGCAACGAAATCACTAGTGGCTGGCTGGCTTCCACAAAGTCAGACGATTTTGGTTGCATATCGCCCATGATATCCAGAGCTTTCCGGTACATTTCTTCGGCTTCTTCGAAGTTTTCCAGTTGCAGACAGAGTCTGCCCATGTCCTTGTACGTATTTGCTGAATCATGTGTGTCTCCCAATTTCTTACTCTGAATCGCAAGAGATCTTTTCATTGTCTCCAAGGCTTCACTATAGTTCCCTTCCTTCTCCAGCAAATTTCCAATGTATTTGAGTGTCACGGCCACAGAAATATCGTCTTCACCCAACTCTTTCGTTTGTAGTTCCAACAATCTCTGAAAAATCTCCCTTGACTTTTGATAATCTTCTTTATCACGATGGAAATTTCCCTGTTCCGAGAGTTCGTCAATCAACGCATGTATGCTGCCCTGCATTGTTTTGCTATGTGTCTCTGCGTAGGCTGTTTCCTTTTTCAAGATGAAATGATGATCCGAGGTAATATTATTATTACGGCCCCCGCAATTATTATGACAATCTAACTTAGATAGCCTACTGCCGTCCTCCGTGTGTGTGTTCGTAGTAGTTTGTCTTGGTGTGTAGCTGGAACACCCGGCAGAATGATGATATCGGACAAACTTTTTCCTGACAAGAAGTCCGGAGACGTAGAATCCTACCACGAAAAGCTCCAAGGCCAAAGTGGCAAGTTGGGGGCAAATCCGGGGGAATAAAGTCGAGAAAAATACAAGTCGAAAAAACAAGAAAGTAAGAGCAACAACAGTGACAAAGAAAAGAGCATGTATATTATTGGCCATGTATTACTACCACAGTGAAAATACTTTCCACCCGTCATAGGCTGAGTAGTCTGTCTAATTCTGGCATGAACCCTGCCCTGAGCATCCTCACGAGCCCTCAAGTACAACGTCTGCATTTGGCTTGCGGCATCATGCTCCTGCTCCCTTGCTCGCGCCGCTCCTGGAGCAAATATATGTCTCAATTCCCTTGCAAATTCAGCACCATCGCTAGGATCATTGTTTGCTCTTCGATTTTTGGACTTCGCTGGACTTTCATTGGTTCTTGACTCTTCATCAGTACTTCTTGTTCGGCGCATTGTTGTTGTTGATGCCACTGGAGGACCTCCTCCTCTCCAGATCGACCATTGCCACTCTTGCTATTCTTTTCGCCCTCTGATCCCCTCAGTATTGCCCTCGTTTGCCCATTCGCTGTCACTTCTGCCTCATGTGAAGAGGATCTCCAAGCGCTTGATTGACCGACCTCCACCTGACTGCAACCTCGACTTGCTCTCCCTTCTTGTCCCCTTTATGTGCTGCCTTGAATGTCCGATTGGTCCCAGGTGACTCCTACGCTCCCCCTACTGCCACGATCTCCATCACTCTCTTGATCGCAGATCTCTAACTGATTGATCTCCCCTGCTCTCGCTACTGCTTGCTTCGCAATGGCCTTTTGATTTCGGGGCCCTCTTGGACCTCGCTCTTCTCTGTTGGTTTGACCGTCCTCATTGCTGTGAACTCCTCATTGGCGCCACTTCCATCTTTGGCTTAGGCATAGAATTGCTAGTGTTTGCTATGCTCTAGCGGAGTGGTTTGAGCCATTTTACGACCCTTGAATGCCAGAAAGTGATCTGGACCATAACGTACCCCTTTGATAGAACGGTTCTGTTGTCTACTAGGTGTGCCAAGAAGCTTGATTTGATGCCAAAAAGATTGCTGATTGTTGTTCTGTCTGATTTGGTGGAAAGCCATCGCTAAGCTATTAGATTGTTGCATGCCAATGAAGCCAAGCACCGGTTTCTTGCGATCGCAAAGAATGCATGGGCAAAAACGGTGTCGAATATCCACTACTAATTGCAACCAACACTTCGCATACATACAACATCTGGCCAAAAATCCAAAGGGTATTCTCGAACAAGTCCCTGTATCATCTGAAGATATTGTGGAGGCTGTCGCCACCTTGACTGGCACGAAACCCCAACTGCCCAATATCACAAGTCTGAACATGACGAACTGGATGCTAAACATGATGGCGAAGTTGGCCCATTTTTTTAATTGCTGCTGCTTGGCATCTCTTATTTTGGTTTTCCGACGAGGCACCCACGTTGCTCGGCAGGAGACCACATATTTCATTTGCAATTCCCACCCCAATCCTAAGCAAAACGGTGGAACATGGGAGAAATCGAACGAGCGCTACAATATGGACACACAAGAGTGTTCACACAAGTTCAATCATGGGGCTGTGAAATATGAGGTCGCGATGTCCCTTCTTGAGCCGCAGTGTGCTTGGATCAGTGGGCCGCATAAGGGAGGGAAACACGATCTTACGATCTTTCAAGAAGGAGGTCTGAAGCAAAAGCTGAAGCGGTGGAAACAGGCAATTGTTGATAGGGGTTATACAACCAGCAAAGAAGACGAAAAATACATCCTTTGTATCCCAAGAGAAACCGATTCTGTGACGCTCAATGAATACAAGGGAAGAGCTAGACTTTGACACGAAAGCTTCAATGGTAGGTTGAAAAAGTATATGATTCTTGACGCAACCTACAGACATGATCAAAAGCATCATGGAAATGTTTTTAGAGCTGTTGCAGTAACGGTGCAGTACCAAATGAACAATGGCGCTCCCATCTTTGAAGCTCCAAGGCTTCATCAAAACTTCCTTCCGTCCCCAGAACACTTCCGATGCAATTGAGTATCTCGGCCACAGCAGGATCATCTTCACCTGACTGTTTCGTTTGTATCTTCAACGCTCTGTTCAATATTTTTCCCTTGCCTTTTGAGGGTTTCCCTGCTGTTGATAGGCACGTGATTCATCCAAGAGTTCGTCAATCGAGTCTTGTTCATTGCCCTTCATTTCTTTTCGGTTCTAGCTAGAGACTAAGTGTCATTATCCAGCCAAATTGAAAATAAACTTTGTCCTTCCAAGATTGGCGGGAAGTACTTCGTCAGTTTCGTTTTTTGAGTCGTCTTAAAAGCTAATACAGTACGGTACTGTAGATCGTCCAAAAAGGCGGCCGTTACTACTTACCCATACCCCATACCTACAGTATAGTACTGTACAGTATAGTACAGTACAGCAATAGCGAGAGAATAGATTTCCCACTAGGTCCATCTTCTGCCGTCTTGATGCATGGTATTTTAAAATACTTATAGTGTACATACTTCAACTTTTTCAATGGGTGTCTTCTTGTTCGGAGGGTTCTTGAGGCAATGAATGAATACATCAGTCCTAAATCATCAATCAATAAAATGCAAATATACAGCATAATGTTGTTTACAATAATATTAAAAAGTCGGCAATGTTGGTTCTGGTTCCATGGCATCCCGCTATTCTAGGGTACAGTCTTGCCATGGAACGAATCGATTGATTCTGGTGTTTTTGTGTCGTGTTGTTGTTGTTGTTGTTGTTTTTTGGTTGCGAGTGCCACTTTTGATTTTACAAATCTCGTTTTTCGTCTTGGCCCCAATTTTATGGCATTCTCAAATCTCCCAAACCAGCATGCTTCTTGGCCACAGCGTCATACTTGCCACCCATGCAGGAAAGAATATCCTTCCACAAATCCTTGGTATCATCTTCCTTGGTAGTGGGTGCTCCGGCATATCGGAGCAAAAAGTCGGACGAGACGGAAGCAATGTACCAGACATCCTTTTTGATTTCCCGATCCAATTGTCCTGGAATCCAAGCAGCGTGGCCTTTGATGAAGAGAGCATTGCGTGGATCAAATCTATTTATTCGAACCTCATTCATGAGTTCTTCCGAACCACCAATAAAGACACCCGGTGCCAATTTCTTGGAACCTTCGACGTGTCCAAAGCCATGCAAGACGGCAAATTCATCTTGGAGGACGGGTCCACCGTACGAGACGGGGGCTGGTTTAAAGGCAAGTCTTAGGGAAAGATCCAGAGTGGCATTTTCTTGATTGGTAACGACCTTGTTCAAGTTTCCTTGCATTGGTCTGAAGAAGAAGAAGAATTGAAGGAACAGAAAGAAAAGAATGTAGTGTGTCAGAATAAGTGTTGTTGTACATTATACAAACACACACTAACACACACACATGCATGCATGCATCTTGCCATAGCTTACCGATTGATTACGACACCAGTCGTTCCAGTCTTTTCGTGATGGTCCACAATGAGGACGACGGTTTGATGAAAGACGCCCCCCAACTTTTCATTGGCAATCAAGACACACCCGGGTTCAATGTGAGTAATGTCATGAGCCCATCGATGTTTGTTGACAGCCACAGGAGCCGACTTCATGTGAATCGGCAATTCGGCGGCCGAGACGAACGGATCTTGGAGGGAACTGGTGGTAGTCGTGTCTTGGTGTTCCACAGTCGGGAGGGGAACGGCGCCACCCACATTGTCACCCGTCATGAGGTTCTCTTCTGACGACAAGACACGCTTCTTAGCAGCCTTTTCTGACGACGAATGAAAGATGGATGAAATGGCTCCGGCAAAGAGTTCGCCAAGTTGTCCTTGCTTGTCCAAGGATGATTCGTCATTGTGCGCGTTTGATTTCTTATTTTGAAGGAGCTTGGCTTCCTTCTTGTTTTCTTGTAGTACATTATTCTTGTTGTTGCTGTTGTTGTTGTTGCTGTTGTTGCCACTGCTTTGCTCCAGCATCATCTTTTCTTGGGCGACAAGCTTGGCGCGAAAGAGACGCCAATCGTCGCCCATGCTTTCTTCCAACATGCGTTCGGTATGAGCACGTCCGGAATTCTTGCTGTAGAGGCTTGTACTAGTAGTAGTAGTAGTAGTACTAGTAGTAGAGCTTGTGGTGGAGGATGGTGTCATCATAAAGGCATCTGTGCTAGTTGCCATCATGAGAATGGCCACTGCGGCAAATCGGACAGTCATGGTGTTTGTCATTTTGTCAAAAGCAAAGGAGAAGAAGATTTGATTTATGATTTTTGAATGTGTTCTGTGGAATCAACGCCGAATTCTTGTCGAATTGGGCAAACTGTGTGAGTGAGAGGGAGTGAGTGAGTCTGTTATTGTTGGTGTGATTGTGTCCTTGCAAAAAGCAGCTGTGGCTTCTTGTTGGAGATTATATGCTGTTTGATGTTTGCTGCTTGCTTCTTGAGTTTGCTTCCACACAGTCTTTTTCTGCAGCAGAACAAAGACGAAGAAGGGGCGGTGTCGTCGTCGGTGATGGCTTGGATTCCTTTTTCCGAAGCCAGTTGGTCCAAACCAGGCGGGTTTTTTCCAATTCTGTTGGGGGAGGGTTTGCTCTTCTCCGTTCGTGTGAATTGTAGTACCAATTCTACACAATCTCTACAGAACCAATCCTTGCGAACATTCGCATCAAATGTACCTCCTGGCAGGACTACCCCATCATTGGAGATTTTTTAAATCCGAACGATGCGGCAGTACGATCCAAGGGGTTTATTCGGTATCTTTCGTGTCCTCGTAGAGCTTGGTACATTCCTACACAAAACACAGTTTATGCGAACTCTGAGAGTTCCGATATAAAAAAGAAAATCTGCCCATGGTGAAGTTGGACAAGCCTCGGACACAAATTGGCTGGTCCAGAACGTCACTCTGGTTTTTTTCGCCTCCTTGAACATCATGCGAAGATGGCATAATGCCGATGGAAGCAATGCTAAAAAGTATTTTGATTTGAATGAATCAGAACAGTTGAAAAATGGCGACGTCACAAACACCAAAAAATTGTTTTGAAAAACGAAATAGAAGTCAACGTACCGGTACCGGTAGAGATCATAGGTCCAACTGTATACTGGCAAACTCCGTTGGTATCCGACCAGTAGTACTGCCTAGTATGATGTGTAATAAGTACGGTAGCATTATATGGTGAAATTATAGTTTCTTTTTGGCAATTTATCCTACACAGTCTAGCTATAGTACGGAAGCACAATTGATTTTTCTTACAACATAGCTGGCTTGTTTCCCAGGCAGATTGTAGTACCAGATTATATTATTGCCATTTACAAATTAGTCTAGCAACCAAAGCTTTGGTGGCTACTATATAGACTAGCTCATTTGATGCATCATCCACATTTGGTTTGAACTCCACCAATCGATCATTCATTCATTCATTCATTCGTCATCATTATCTTTCTTGAGATGCTCCAAGGGATCATGACCACTTTTATCCGTCTCCTCGATTTTCGGAACGCAATTTGGCAGCGTGATGGGCTCCACGAAGCGACTTTCGTATTCCGCGTAGGCTGGTGGTTTGGACCCTTCGAATTCAGCAACTCGCTTTAGGTGTTTTTTTTGACGCACATGTTTGCTAAACTGAGAAATATCAATGTCATGAGCTATAGTGCAGACCCTGCACTTGATCCACCGATTGACTGAGGTGCACCTGACATTGTCACAATGAAATATCGCCAAGTACTTCCTCCTTCCGTCACGAACAATGTCTTTGGTCTGGAATCCACATTTTTGACACGCAAAATAGATATCTTTCGTGCGCATAATAAAGTCATCTTTCGTCAATAATGGCGGTCCACGATCGTCTTCTGACATGTTTCGTCGTTTCCACCAACAAACAAGTAATATGAGAACGCAAGAAAATGGCTCCAAGAAAATGAGCGTACAAGTAGTCGTCCTAGTGTATACTGGCCTGTGTGTGAGGAGGGCACTAGTGTATATTTTATGCTGCATATACTATCGTATTCATTGACAACATCTATCCTCCGCAGCGAAACACGTGGGAGCGTTTTACAATACACACACACATCATGGGAGCGTTTTACAATACACACACACATCTCTTCGCTAACTGCCGCCGGAAGCGTGATGCACCATGTGTGCACATGGGTATGCATGTGCTGTGAAACATTTTGTCGTTTTTGTGCGCTTCTTGAAAGCTGCAACTCACCCGTTTCTCTATTACTCCAGAAGTCGTATCGGGCGACGGTCAAAACACCGATTAACAATCACAGGGACAGGCGCCTGTGCTAATGGCCGCCACATCATCCTCCAAATTCGCATCTTGGTCATCGTCTCCACATCATCTTGACATCTCAGGCCTCGAGCCCCACCACGCGACACAATTATACTCTACCACAGCAGCACCAGCAGCAGCACCAGCAGTAGCAGCAATCAAATAGACAGCAGCAAACCTTTCGTAGTCATCACAAGCTACACGATCAGTAGTTTCGCTTTCATTCAGCAATCCCACCAAGAAACATACATCATTCACTTTTCTGAACTACTATACAATCTATTATCAGCCATGATGATGACAACAACTCAACAACAACAGAAACAAAGACGACAAATGCCTATCATCAGCAGTCGTTCCATAATACCAACAATCTTGCTATTGACAATGGTCGCCTCCAGTACCCATGCCTTTGTTGGTACTACTACTAGTAGTGCACCGACAACAACAACAACAAGAATGAACAAGAATCATGCTCCTTTTCCCTCCTCTCGGATTGTTGCATTGTCGTCCTTGTCCACGACTAGCAGGAGTAGCAGCGTTGAAACTGAGGATACTGCTGGCAACGACAATAACGATAATGATAGTGACTCTGGTGGTGCTGCCAAGCAACTCTTGGACAAGGCGGCTCAATTGCGTGCCGAGATTGCCGCCATGGAAGGCAAAACGGTCGAACAAGTGACCCAAGAAGCCAAACAAAAAAAGCAAGATCAGCAAGATCGTTTGAAGCAACAAGAGGAAGAAAATGCAGTTCGAATCAAAGAACGTCAAGCTAGTAGTAGTAGCGCTTCCAGCAAAAGCGATCAAGGCCGTTCCTTCGTGCCCTTGCCCAATACGGTGGACGACATGATTCGACAAGCGTCTCGAGCCGTCGAACGTGCCTATCAAGATGGCAAGACCCGCCAGACGGTTCGATTTCATTTGGTGCCCTTTGAAGAGGATGATCCCAACGAACGGTTGCAAGATGTCAGTAACAATTACAACGTCTTGGAAGAGAATCAATGGCCCGGAGGTGCCCAACAAATGTACCGAGAAGCTGGCAAACCAATGACGTCGGCCTTGCTACGAGAACTTCGCATCCTACCCAAAAAGGCTGCAATGGATGACAAGGAAGATGACGCTCCTGCTTCTCCTCAATGGAGCGCCCCCAAAATTGTCCAACAAGACATTTGGGACTTTGACGGATCCGCCTTGCACACGGCAGAATCCAGTGCCGGACCTTCGGGTGACATTCAAGCCTTGGTCTTTGCCAATACCGATGTGAAATACATTCGAGACATTGACGAAATTTCAAAAAACATTGGCCCGGATCGATTGTTCCTCTTGGTGAATCCCTTTTGGAGGAATTTGGATTCCTGGAGTTTCAATTTGTTGGCCCCCAAGGCCAAGGACAAGGCACAACAGGTTATTTTCACTGACGACGACAATGGAAACTATAGCGAAACATATGTCAACATGATCTTTCAAGTGCGAGGCGAAAAGTGTATCGCCATCAAGGCGTATCCCTACGATTGGCAAATATTTGCCATGCGAGAAGATGACTACTATCCCAACTCGGAATATTCCATTCGACTGGGTTCTTGCAAGGACGAGCCCACTTCTTCTTTGGTAACCAAGTTGTTGAACGAACGACCCGAATTCAAGGAAACCAAAACGATGCGACAGTTCAGGAAACTTTAGGGCGGACAGGTCAGCTACTATCAGCATGATACGACGTGATTGTTGCAGTTTGCTATTATTTTTAACAAATATAACTTACATATGATATAGAAACAAAGACAAACCATGATGGTGCACCTCTCCTCCAAGTACTGTAGGATAGGTTGGTGTTGGTTTGGTGCCTATCTGCTTGCTATTTGGCACCGGGTCATCGTATCTTCATATTAGAGAAACAGATGGAAGAATATGCACACCAGAACCCGGATTTGTCTTTTCTTCTCAGAATATCTCTCATCGCTGAATAGTTCGTCATTCGTCATTCGTCACATCTCATCATATCACTCAACAGTCACTGAAATTGCTTGACAAGGGCACCAAATACCCACCGTTTCTTTTTAAAAGAAAGCACAGCACAGCACAGCACCGCATTGATTCATTCATTCAACATTACAGCAGAATTTTACAGTGACAATTGAAACGGAACTGAAACTGACCTAATTAAAATAGATAAGCAACAGCCCACGAATTTTTAATACAAATCAAGATGGTTTCCATGTTGGAAGGATGCTCAGAAGGCTGTGGGATTGCCGCGGCTCTCATTGCTGTCTTTACGTGGGGGACCTTTGGGGTTCCTCTCAAATGCAACGTCAATGTGGAAGTGAATTTCTTTGTCATGCAATCCTACAAGACGCTGGTGTGCTTTTGCACTTCCTGGTTGGTCATTTTTCTGGGCGAGCCGATTCGATGGACGCCCTGGGGAATCGTGTCGGGTCTCTTTTGGGTACCAGGTGCCTCGTGTGGTATCTATGCGATTCGGAATGCTGGAGTCGCAGTGGCAGTGGGGACCTGGTCCTCCATTCAAGTCATTACGAGTTGCATTTTTGGAATTTTGATTTTTCAAGAGTCCGTCAAGGATACGAGTCAAACCATCATGGCCATTATGACGCTCATGGTAGGGTTGGTAGGAATGAGTCGCTATTCGGACTCCTCCGTAGTAGCAGCAGCTACTAAAGAGGAAACAACGGTGCCGGAATATGCGCCAGTCTTGTCCACGGACAGTGAAGAAGGAGTGGGGGTTCCATCCTATTCCCCAGCTCCTCGCAAAATCAAACGCACCATTAGTGATGGCATAACGGAACAACGCAAAGTGATTCCTTTTGAACTGGAACTACAGGATGATATTTCCCAGCCCTTGATTGATACTTCGATGGACCATCAGTATGCTGATAATTATGACGATGCCAAGGATGGCAAGGAGAAAATGGTACGAATCTTTAACGGCCGCATCGTACTAACCCAACGACAAATGGGACTTTTGGCAGCCATTGTGAATGGCGCCTGGGGTGGTTTGAATTTGATTCCACTGCACTATGCCCAGCGAGACAGCGGCATGAGTGGAGCCTCCTATCTGATTAGTTATGCCACTGGCTCGTTGATCGTCTGTGTTTCCATTTGGATTGGTATGTTTTTGTATCATTTCATGAACAACCAACAAAATGTTCAAGAAGCTCTGGATCAATTACCGGCTTTTCATGTACGAGAATTGGGAATACCCGGTGTTATGGCGGGTTTGTTGTACTCAATTGGCAACTTTTGTTCCATTCTGGCAGTGGCCTATCTGGGACAAGGTGTCGGGTTTTCCTTTTGTCAGGGCCAACTATTGGTCAGTGGACTCTGGGGTGTCTTTTACTTTGGTGAAATTCAGGGCCGGGAAACCATTATCAAATGGTTTGGGAGTGCTGTGGTCACTGTCACTGGCATCATTTGGTTGAGTGCGATGCATGAAAATGCGCCAGCACATTAAAATACTGAAAAGGTGGGGTCTTCTTCTCGATCTGCCTGACTTGCTGGCTGATACTAGGGTGTTATGCAGTGTGCTGCTTTGTCTACGAGTTCTTGCTGGCACAACCAACGGGGTGCGAACTACAATATGTTTTCGACCTGCAATAATGATGGATCTAGCAAGGAGGGGGTTCCTTCTTTTTCTTTGTGACATCATCATGATTCCATAAACCCAGCTCTGCTCAGATGGTAGCACCTGCCATACCATACTAGCACTTATTACAATCAGATCAGATCAGACCAGATCAGGAAACAAACCTGCCGAATCGCTTGCCTGAATCAATCAATCAATCAATCATCCTTTCGGACTCGAAAGCTGCTGCCAGAGAGGATCATCAAATTTGAAATTCGATGATTGATTGATTGATTGATTCAAAGCCGAGTTTCCTTCCAAGCCTATGATATGTCATGCATGATGACAGTCACATTTTGTGAATTTTTGTTTGAATACTATTCTAGTTATTCGTTATTAAAATTGGTGCTGATTACCGTTATCGTACTGTACAATGCCGGCCAATGCAGTTGGGGTTCGCACCAGTACCTGGTACTGTACTACTCCGATCTGTTGGCCCAGCGGTTTGAAAATCATATCCCGCGGGACAGCGCGGTCCGTCCTTTGATTTTTTTTGAAATAAATCGCAAGCGAGCGAGCCTCAAGTTCAATTTTTGTCCAGTTCCAAAAAATACAAAAAAATTGTGAATTTTGCATTCTCGTCAGACAGTGGACACATAACGACGATAGAGCGTATAGGTGAATCATCGTCACCATCATCATCATCATCCTACTGTATTGAACCCGTGGATCAAGACGGCGTTTAAGCCAACAAAGCAACGTTGCTCTTGTTATCCAGCATATAAAAAGATCTCTTCTATTTGATCTTTTAAAAAAAGCAATCGTCATCATTTCGACACGCAAAGTGCATTCGCCGACACGACCTTCCAGATCACAGCCACAACAACGACCTTCTCCTTCCCGTAGTAATTGCAACATGTCGTTTTTCATCCCCAAATGTCCAATCCTTGTGGTCTGTGCGGTCGTCATGTGTTTCATGAGCAAATTGGATCCGAACGATTATTTCTTGCCCACCATTCTCTTCAAGGAGAAACATAGTAATAATAGTGGTGGTGGTGGTGGTGACTCCTCATCTGCTGTGGTGGACGATGATAACATTGACAAGCATTTTGTCAGTGATAATAACAAGAATCTGAGGATCGGAGTCCAAGAGAATAACAACAAGAAGGACGGAACTGCAACGAAATTGGATAAGTTTGCCAATGCAGGCAAAGACAAAGCAGCAGGATCCAAAACTGTGAAAGAGCAAGATAAAAAGTCAGACGACGCTGCCAATGTATCGTCGTCTCGAAAGAATGCTGAAGTCGAGGTTGTCGTGGCCAAGAGTGTCTCCAAGGAAACGGCGAATGCGCCCAGCAACAAGGCCAACAATGGCACTTCCAGCGGCGGTGCAGCTGAGAAACCAAAGGAAGGTGGCGACTCGAAACCAATTCCACCGTCCCAGCTACGCAAGAAAATACCGGAACGTACTGACAAGCCCTTGTTCATTCTACACATTGGTCCTCCCAAGACTGGCACGACTACCTTGCAATGTGAACTTGGGGAAAAGTTCCAAGAGTTGAAGGAGGAAAACTTTTACTATCTAGGAACCTACTATGCTCCACTGTGTGGATTGCCCAAGGACCATTTCATTGATGGATTTTTCGATGCTACTCGACCAGTGTTGCTGCACTGCTTCGCTGACCATGCCAACCAAGATTGTGCAGAGGACAAGCACAATGCGTGGAAACAGTTTGAAGACGTTGTACTGTCACATAAGGATCACAATGTCATTATGTCGGATGAAATGTTCCACCATCACTTTTTGGAGGATGATGTCAAGCGACTAGCCAAGATTCTGAATCCCCATTGGGACGTGCGAATCATGTACACCTACCGTCACTTTCATTCCAGTCTACCAAGTATGTATCACCAATTGAACGATCCATATGCGACGCAACCGGGAATGGCCTATTCTCATGAAAAGACAATCTGGCCAGAAGATGGCGGATACAAGATTCTGTCCTTCCGTGAGAGCAACCACTTTAAAATCGACGATGAAATGGACCGATTCAATTTTTGGGCCGAATCATTCAAATGGGTGACAGTATTCAACATGCACAACACCAAAGGAAAGGACTATCTTCCAGCCTTTTTATGTACCATGATTCCAGAATCCAAGGCACTCTGCCAAGAAGCAAAGAAGACGGACGCATCCAAGCACAAGGACAATGATTCCTCGTCCAAAATTCTCCATTACGATATGCTGGCTGTGGAAGCACGGGAAGAAGGTTTATTGGAGAATACCAAAAAGACTCGAGAAGAAGTTCGCGATGCCGTCCAAGAATTCTGCAAATCGAAGGATTGGGAGTTTACACACTTTCCTTTGGACTGCTTGTCTGAGGAGGAATTGGATTCCTTCTTGCAACAGTCCCTCAAGCAAGCTGCCATTTTACATCCCTATTTTGCCAATCCTCGGCCAGACAGTGCCCCCAGTATTGAATCGGAAATCCGATCGGGATTCCAAGACTATCGCACCAAGAAGAAGTTCTGTTCCGTCAACACCAAGAAAACCCTGGAATTGCATCCATGGAGACAGTTTTTCCTCAATTTAGAATAAAGTTACATAGTTAATTGTTTTACATGACAAGCAAAATTTTGTGCTATATACTTGTCGATTGGCTGTGGGTATCCGTATGGTTTCGTTGAATAGTATAGGCAAGGCCTTCACTCAAGAGTTTCTCGACCGGGTCTTGTTCATTATTTTCGTTGCAGGAATACGTGTCTATGAAATATGGTAATCTTTCGTCTTCAAGACGATTGTAATGACCATGCAAGATGCATTCAATGCATCTACTCCTAGCTAGTAGCAATAATATGCATATTGATGGTGGAGTATTCAAAGCCGTATTGCGAACACGGATAATAGATCATGTGTGATAATAATCAAGACATAGGACTATGTTTGTTTGTTTTCAAAATAATAAAGAACGCTTGCCACGATTATTGCTATTCGACAAATGGAGGGAGGAGAAAGGACATAACTATGTTCGATCTACCGTATTTTCCAATAATGTAGTAAGAGACAATACAGTACTTAACTGGTCCACAAAGTATCGGTCACAAAATACCAAGAAAGTTCTGAGAGGAAGTTTGAGATCCCATGATGAGCCAGTCCGAGAACTCTGGCTGCTTTTGTACAATACTGCGACCATCAAGCTGGCAATGACAACATCGTCCTGTGCAAGTCGTAGTTTCATACGATGACTTATCATCAGTTCGCTACAGTACCAAAGATCCACGCGGGCAATGCGCTCGTCGATTGGTGGTACTTCGATACTGACGAGGAAGCCACCGTTAGCTCCGATTCTCCAGGCAGGAGGCGTTTCAGCAAAGATCTATGCGCGTCCATACGAATTTTCGTGGCAGCATGATCGTCTCCATTGCTTCTTCGAAGAATCTTGAGGGCTTCTACACTCGCAGCAATATCATCTTCAAGCAGAACGATTCTCGTAAACCGTTATCACACCGGGATGATCGGCATACTGTAGGTTTCGTTGTAGACATCCACCGCCTCTTGGAAGAATTGTATCGCTTTTTCCGAATCGCCTTGCGCCTTCATTGCCAGCCCCTGTTCGTTCAGTACTTTCGCATTTTTGCCGCGCTTGAAAATGTATCGTGGGCCGTCACAATAGCTCCGATTCTCCAGGAGGCGTTTCAGCAAAGATCTATGCGCGTCCATACGAATTTTCGTGGCATCATGATCGTCTCCACGGCTTCTTCGAAGAATCTTGAGGGCTTCTGCACTCGCCGCAATACCATCTTCAAGCAAACCCTGTTCAACTTTGACAGCCGAAAGATTCTCGTAGACCGTTATCGCACTGGGATGATCAGCAAAGGTTTTCATGTAGATATCCAACGCCTCTTGGAAGAATTGTATCGCTTTGTCCGAATCGCCTTGCGCCTTCATTGTCAGTCCCTGTTCGTTCAGTGCTTTCGCAACCTTGTCGCGCTTTAGCACTTCAACAGTTACCAAGAGCTGCAGTGTGCTGGGATGATCATCGCCAAGCAAATTTCGACGAATCTCCAAAGTCTTTGTGATAGCATTGATGCAAGAATCCATCATTTCTTGTTCCAAGTATGCTTTAGAAAGAGTTTCGTAGGCATCTGCTGTTGACAAATTCATTTCACCTAGCGTTTCCTTGTATATCACTACCACGTTGTTAAGTATCTCTATGGCACCTTCGAAGTCACCTTGTTTTTGCAATAGTCGTGCTTTGGTGTCGAGCGATAGTCCCAATATAGTTCTGTCGAAGTCTTCCATTCCTTGTAGTCGAGAGCAAGTTTCGATGCTTTTCTCAAGCATCTGAAGAGCATCGTCCAGTCTATTTTGATCTTCCAACAGATTTGCAATACCAATATATATCGTAGCAACTTGGAAGTGGTCTTCCCCATGCATTTGCAGTAGTTTCGAAAGTACATCTTTTTGGATCTTGATTGCTTCTGACAACTTGCCTTGAATTTGCAATGACACCATTAGTGGTTGGCTGACATGCATCAGATCAGCTGAGTCTGGTGGCAAGTCGTCCATGATATCCAGAGCTTTCCTGTACATTCCTTCGGCTTTTTCGAAGTTCTTTTCTTCAAAAAAGACATCGCCAATGTCCTTGAACGTTTTTACTGTGTCAGCATGCGTTTCTCCCAATTTCATCAACTGTATCGCAAGGGCTCATTCGAGTGTCTCCAAGGCTAGATCAAATTTCTCTTCCTTCTTCAGCATATTTCCAATGTGGTTGAGTGTCAAGGCCACAGACGGGTCATCTGCACCTAACTCTTTCAGTTGATTCTCCAACACGCTCCTCAAAATCTTCTCTGCCTTTACATGGTTCCTTCTATCAAAATAGGAAATCGATTTTTCCAAGATCTGCATGGTGAAATCTTGTTTGTTTCTCACCATGTTTTTCGTTTCTAGGATACACACTACTTTACGGATCTCTATATATTCAGTCTACTACTGTATATTAATATTTTATGCTTTCTTCTATTGTTTCAAGATGAAAATGGGACATCGATCATAGGTACGTGTACACGTTGTACCTGATATAGTGTACAAGTATGAGGCGCGCATCATGCATGTAGCTAAATAATTATTTTGAAAAAAAGGAATCCAAGTACTTCTTCAGCTTCTATCCTGTCCAGTGCCACATTAACATACCGTACAGGACTGGTACCAGTGGTACTGATACGTCTACATACAACTCTTCGTCCATAACGCGCAACTTATATATGACGAAATAAACCATTTGCAGATCTGCAATGCGATATGGCTTTTTTCATGAAAGAGAACTCATCAATGAGTTTTTTAAAAAAATCGTTTTATGGCAGTAAACATTCAAAGTTTACCCCAGTCTGTGATAAGGGAAGCGAATAATATATATCAAGGAATTGTTCCAAAGAAGCCACCCCTAGCCCCGATTCTCCAAGAGACGTTGTAACAAGGACCTATGCGCGTCCATACGCCGTTTTGTGTCAATGTGATCGTCCCCAAGTGTTCGTCGACGAAACTTGAGGGCTGTTGCACTCGCAGTAATGGCATCTTCCAGCAGACCCTGCTTCACTTTCGCGTCCGAAAACATCTCAAAGGCTGCTGCCATATCAACGTAGAGAGCCGAAATATTGTCAGAGGCAGTGTCCACATTGGGATGAGGAGGAATGATTTCTTCGTAGATACCCATTGCCTCGCGAAAGAGTCGCATCGCCTTTTCCGAATCGCCTTTTGCCTTCTTCATTGCCACGCGTCCCTGTTTGTGCAGTGCTTTCGCCTTCTTCTCGCGCTTTAACACTTGAAGGGTAGTCATATGCTCCTGAATAAGAGGATGACCATTGGCACCATACAACGTTTTGCGAATTTGGATGGCTTTCGCGTACGCCTTGATGGCATCATCTGTCATGTCTTGACCGACATATGCTAGTGCCAGATCTTCATAGGTCAGTGCTGTTGGAAGGTCATTTCCATTTATTTCCTTTAGTATCACTAGCAACTTGGTCAACAGCTCCGTGGCACCGTCCAAGTTTCCTTGCAATTGAAGGCATTTTGACTTGCAGAGGAGTGCTCCTGCCATTGCTGTCTTGTCAAAGCCTCTCCGCCCTTGGAGTCGTGAACAAATTTCAATGCTTTTATCAGCCATCTGAATGGCATCGTCCAACCTATTTTGTTTCGTCAACAGCCCGGCAATGCCTTGGTATGCTTTTACCACGGCGGGGTGGTCCTCCCCGTGCATTTGTAGCAACGTCGCAAGCAAGACCTTTTGCATCTTTTTGGCTTGCGCAAATTTTCCGTGCCCTTGCAGCAGTCCCGATAAAACATGGTAGAGATCCGTGACTTCCGCATGATCCCCTGGCAGAATTTCGAGCTTGATATCGAGCGCTTTTCGAAACATTTCTTCGGCTTTTTCGCCGTCACCTTGTTCCACAGAGAGTTCACCAATGCGCTTGTAGGTATTTGCGGTATCGATATGATTTTCACCCAATCGCTTCGACTGTATCTCAAGAACTCGTTCGAGCGTCTTCAAGGCTTCAGTTAAATTTCCTTGCCTCTTCAGAACCATGACAATGCATTCGAGTGAATTGACCACAGAAAGATGATCTTCACCCAACTCCTTCGTTTGTATCTCCAAGAGTTCCTCCATCATCTCCCTTGCTCCTTGATAGTTTCGTTGTTGAACTTGGACACGGAAGACTTCCACAAGTTCATCCATTTTGTTTTCGTTGTTGGAAATAATACAACTCACTACTGGTATATACTATGTACTATATATACTATAGTCCTATATATATATACAGTACTTTTGTAATATGTTGTGTCTTCGATAGCAGTCTGCTTTTTTGTGCATCATGATGAAAATGGGGATGATTCATTGTGCAAGATGCGTTGTACCTCTATTAACAATAATTTATTCATATTGACGGAGTGCTCATCAAGACCCAACATGCATTACGAGTATAATAATATACAGTATGCGTTCATCGATCATCTTATAAAACCAGCTCTCCTTGGGGGAGGGGAAATCGGTATACTCCGTCTTCAAGGCAAAATATCATACCTGGTAGGGAGCATGGCGGGCAGTACATAGGTGTCAGGTGCTGCCCGATATATATATTATCTGAATAAAGGATAAAAAAACTACCAGCGCATGCGCCAGGATCGACATTCGACATGCATTTAAAAAATAGCACACTGCAAAAAAGCAATTAACGTAGAACCATTAAGGGCGATGTGATCATATACCGTTGGTTAGGTCAGCAGCATAACAGAATGGACTTGGATTGCTTTCTTCCTAGCAGCAGCTCTACCTTTCGGGCAACCAGATGCATATGCATGGATCCCATTACTTATGCATGCATATATGTGGGGAACAGCAGAGTAAAAGAGTCAGGACACTTGCGTCTATTACTGCACAATCGATCAAGCAAACGGTTCCAGTGGGAAACGCTGACATACGTAACAGGATTGAAACCAGCCAAAAGCATAAAGGCCTTCTTCAGTGGCTTTACTACAAATCGCTTGAACTGGAAAAAGGACGTTTGGAACCAAACCAAATCATTTCTGCAATTTGTACAACAACAACAAAAATAGTAGTACTACATAACTCACCAGTACATATAGATAGCTGTTCTCCTACGTTTGCTTCTACTTGCCAAAGCTAAACAGCCGTGCACGCCAAATGCCAGCAAAACCAGCAAAACCAGCAATAAATTTAAGGGACTCTTCAGACAGCCTCAATGGATACTGTTGTGTGGAATCAAATATTAATCCACAACAGAATGTAACAGCATGGGTCTTTGTCCCATCGTTTGCCTGTGGTACAAACACGACTAGGTCTTGTTCTCTAAGAAGACTGATGCATTGCAACAATCCATCCAGCCTGTCAAATTTCCTTGACTCTAAAAGAGACAAACAGGTCACTCCTTTAACCGACGTCTGCACCCAACGGGAAAGCTTTTTGAATTGAACAGTGGCATTGTGCTCGCTCAACTCATGGGACCATCGATAAAGAGAATATGCCTCTTCATGAAAGTTCAGATGATGCAAAGCATTTGCAAGCGAAAACCCCAAGCAACAATTACTAGCGCCTTGAACGAACCGTAAAATCTTGACCCTTGCACCATTCTTGTCCAATTTACATAGGCAAGAGTCTGGAGCAGTGTCAAAATTGCTGTCTCCAAGTGGCACAATAAATGAAGGCTGATTCAGATTGCTGTCTGCACATCTTTTTCCAAATGCAAGGCACTTCGCAACAAACCCACTTCCAAGATAGTAGGCCACGTAAGCAACTGTAATTTTTGCAACAGCTGTTTCTTGTGGTCCGCAATAGATGGTAAAGCTTGATTTTGCTTTGTTTGTGGTAATGGGCTCATATCTGATCTTTCGAATTTCGTCATGGCTATATTGATTTTGCTTTGGTGCTTTGATTTTGTACTTTGACACAAACTCCAGGGTGCCTTGATCAACATTGCGATACTGTTTGTTTAGCTCTTTCTGGTAATCTTGTGTAGCCTTGTTGACACGAGAAATAATTTTTGAATTGTTCTCGTTTGGTTTTTTGGCTTGTAACAGTAGCTCCGACTGCATCAGACGCTCTTCAAAAATTTCCATATGTTGATTAGGCTGTTCACGGTCACAAATGGTGTTGAGCTCTTCATTCTTGATTCGCTGCTTTTGTTCTGCAGAGAGTCCAATGTTGTTCACTCTCTTCCTCTTATTCTCCTTAGGTTTCCAAAAATGATGCAAATCTTCAGCAAGACGAACTTTCTTACTTGTATTCTTAGCTTTCTTGTCTTTGAAAAAGTCAATTGCTGCTCCCTTCCCTGACTTTTCGATTGCTTTTATTCTATGCAAAATCTTGCCAAGCCCCTCAACACCTTTCTTGCCCCCAACTGCTTTCAACTCTTTGTTTCCTGTCCAGTATATCCAATCAAGCTCTTCACCGAGGATCTGAATGTCAAAGTCCACATGGTGCTTGTCAAATGATTCTGCGTTCTCTTGTATTCCTTGATAATAC
>CAKOGP040001735.1:10654-22054 GCA_933822405.4 Cylindrotheca closterium | reverse complement strand
CTGTTCTCATCCGACGACACGTCATCATATCTATTTTACTATTAATTACTATAAGACCCATAAGACTGCTAACGTACGAATCGTATTGGTCCGAGTCATGAAACCCGTTCTTGATACAATTCTGTCAATTCATGAATCATTGTTGACGGCCAGAGGGCTTGGAAGACCAACCACTGGAAGTTGATCTGGAGGATCAGATGGGGGGACATACAGGCTCGGAACCACACGGTCTAATTGCCCCCCAATTGTAGACGAACTGAGTCCGGGCACCAACCAGAGCCATGCAAACAGGGCACGTGCCACTCTATCCACATCAGAAGCACCAACCTAGATGTGCCACGCTTTTGGACCTTTGGAGGGCATCCATTTCTGGCCAGACGTACAGGGGTACTGGGGCCACACAGGTTCCAAGGCAATGACTATCTTGAAGTTGAAATGACGCATGAGCTTGCGTTCAAGTGCAGCTCTGCCAATCCCCGTAGGGTAGTTGAGTATGCAGCCGATGTGGACAGGGTCACTAACTTGCAACGAGGAATGGAAGACGCCTGCATGTGTACCGGTGGTCTCAAAACACTGACCTAACAGTCGAGACATGTCATCCAATGAAGAGTTGTGAGTCATGCAGATACGGGTGCAAAGAGTCCTCTTGGGGCCAGGATTCTTGGCATTGTACCCAAATCTAGCTCCATTGTTCCATATTCCAAAAAAACGAAAAAGTAAAAACAACATGCACATCCGGGTTCCAAGACACCACCTCCAGTACTTCTCCTACATGGAGCAGCCGTAGCAACGCTGGAAAAGAGGTTGTTTTCAACTGGAAAACCAAGGATCAAGATGAGCAAAAGAAAGACAGGCAAGGTACCCAGAGCACAAACAGTATCAGAAAATGATTCATATTATGCTCCTGTAAGCCTTGTCCAAAAAGAACGGGGAAAAGTGGCCAAAATCTGCCCATTTGATGCCTCTGCCTTTTTGGGCCTGTTGGACGACGATGACAGCGACGAAATCGCTGATGACGAGGAGGATAACATCAAGATTCACGGTCAGAAAGCAAACTGGGATATCTATTATTTCAGAAGTCATTTTGTCCAAAAAGAACAAGCAAAAATGGTCCAATCTTGCCCATTCTTCGCACCCTTTTTGGGCATTCCTGATGATTCTGGCGGTGCCATCAAATCAGTTTCCGATGATGAGGAAGACAAGGCCATCCGAAAGGTCTCCAGCGCCCAAGCACCATTTCCAATGGACCTCCAAGATGCTGTTGAGGATAAACCTTTCCAGTATTATGCTGACAAATTTGAAAGGTCTCCCAAACACACCTATTGCAACAATCCAACCCTTGGCGACCTACTATTGCAAGGAAAGTGCTACCTCTTCCATCAGCCTTCTGTCGGTTGGCAGATGCCTTAATTTGATTTCCCTTTATGGATGTTCAAATGTTGGCATCATTCCCACGGACAAATAGGCACAACACCACTGATCTGCAGCCTCACCATGCCAAGATACAAACTTCTGGCTCTGACCCTCTTTGCTTTTCCTTAGACCACAACCAGCCGCCTTTTTAATGCTTGTACCAACCTCAATGTTCTGGAACACTGTGCCCATGGGACGCTCTTCATTCGTTTGGATCGATATATTCAGGGTAAAAGGGGGCAAGAACACAAGGTTAAATCAAGCTTCAATACAGGCTAGCACAACTAAAGAAAAAACACAGAAAACAAAATGAAAATACGCCGCCTCAAGTGGCAAGATCATCTCTCTACATGTGCAAGGGTGCAATGTAATATGCGATAGAGCAACGTCCTTGGGATTGGATGCCTCAAACTGGTTCAACAGTACTGGACTCACCTCCGTATGGTAAATGGCCATGACAGCCGTTAACGGCAATCTAGAAACTTGAGATAGTTTTAACACGATTAATGCATCAGATTTATTATTATTAGCTCCATTGTTCCAAGACCAGTCAACATAGGGCTTGAGATTCTTATACGTGAGCTCCTCAACTTTATCCTTAGAAGTCAGCCACAGCTTCTTGTCTCGCGCACGAAGTTCGCTCACCGGTAGAATAACTAGGTCGTCTTCGGCATTGTCCATGGCCATCATGGACAGAACAGTGACCATTTCTTCAGTGAAACATTTTTCAATAGACCCATCATCAGATGTGTCCCCATCCCATTCATAGTTGATTGTAGCGCAGAGGAATTGGGCATTCGTGTGAGGGAGCCCGGTCAGATCCATCTGTGTCAATTTGCAAGCCTTCATTTCCTCAGAGAGGTGCTTGGTCCGAATAGCAGCCTTCTTCTGGGAGGCGGCAACATAGGTGAGCTGCTTCTTCGCCGAAGGGGGAGCTGGGAGTCCAGGGGGTTTGGGAGGAGTAGGCTCCGACAAGTGGGAGTCAAAAGCTACATACCAAAGAGGTTGCTTCTTCCCACGGGAATGTCAGAAATTGCGGTTGAACTGGATGATCTGGATGGCACCCCAGTGCATCTACAGTGGTTGGAACCGGACGAATCGGCGAAGACTTTGGGTATCCTGATGTCCCCCTGCTCAAACAGGAAAGCACAACTTGTGGTGATGCAGGGATAAGCAAACGCATGGGCGGATCAGTCAGATCCAACCTAGCTTCCTCCACCAATACGATGTCCTCCCTCTCCTTCGCACCACAATCCAGAAGACTTTGGAGTACCCCATGGCGCTCACCTTCTTCTCTCAGCAGGAGTGGGACCGGCTCCTATCCCCAGTGCTCAGGACGGCACTTCCAAAGGCTGGTATCTGCCCTCGTGCTATGGTCTATGCCCCTATTGCACTCCAAGGAGTGGGTGTCCCTCATCCGTACGGTCTCCAAGTCATCAAGCACTTGGACATGCTACTTCGCCATCCTGCCAATAAGACCAAGACACCAGACGCCTTCTTGGAGGCAGTCCTTCAGGCACATCAGCTTGAAACTGGTACCTCATACAGCCTCTTCCAACAAGTCTATGCCAACACCTCCATCCTGGCGTCCGGCACGTGGGCAAAGCGGACCTGGAGTGAACTCGACTCTCTCTCCATCCACCTGGAGTTTGATTCCCCTTCTCTTCGGCCAATACGCCAAGGAGACCAACTGCTAGTCGACCTGTTCATCGATTCTTTGGTGGACCAACTTACTTTGAAATGGCTCAACTGGTGTCAGATCTTCCTGCACGCAGTCACTCTTTCTGATATTGTGAATGCTGAAGGGACAGCGATTACTCTGAAAGCGCGGAAAGGGCTAAGAGCGGACAGCTTTTCTGATCAGTACCAATGGCCCCGCACTGCTCGTCCGTCTAACCCATGGTGGACTGCATGGCAACAATGGATCTCTACTCATCTGACCGGCCACTCCAACCGACGCCGTCTCAGTTCTCCGTTAGGCCCGTGGCATTCCGTTGACTTGTCCTGGAAGTGGCAATACTCCCCCTCTACCAATACCCTGTTCCACCGTGAGGGTCAACTATGGATCCCTTCCATTCCTCTTGCCTCCACCAGCCGTCAGCGCACCTTCTACTTGCCTCGTTGCTTCAACCCTGATCTCCCACCTCTACCAGTGGACGCTGTCTGCGTCTTGGTCTCTGTCTTCCCTAGCCGTTCCCCAATCCACAAGAGCCGGGTCCTCCTCCACCACTCTACGGGCCCTCACCTACCAGCCGAACCACCTGCCCCCCCATCTTCCATCCTTGACCTCTGGCATCACTTTGGCAGTCTGGCTGAATCAGGTTCTCACGGCTGGGTTCCAGAGGTCCAAAGCACAATCCTACCGCCGCCTGCTGGAGTCTTCAGGCCGCTCGGCTGCCTCCAACCCCCGCTTCTTCCATGAACCTGTGTCTTTACTCATCGACGGTGTTAAGTCTTCCAAACTGGATCAGGCTCACATCATGGAGCTGGTCTCTCTTCCTGCCCTTTGAGCATATTGGTCCTCCAAGGACCGCCTCTCCAAGCAGTCCATCCGTGAGGTCGATTGGTTATCTCTTGCACGCGCCATGAAGGCCCTCCCAGCAAATCTCCAACGCTGGACACCCAAACATATCTCCGGTATGACAGGTGTGGGAAAATTCTTGGCCATTTGGAACCGTTCGGCGAAGAGCTCCTGCCCCAGATGCTCCTCCTGCCCCGTGGAAGATCACCTCCATGTCCCACGCTGTTCTGCTCCTACTGCAGCTGCAGAATGGTCAAAACGCCATCTGGCCTTCCGGACCTGGATGCAGACTCAGCAGACTGCCCCAGAGATCGAGGCCTTCCTCTTCGAATACCTGAAGACAGTCCGTCAGCCTTCCTTGGGCGTCCTCACCTTCCGAGCCTGGTCCCGCCATCCCCACCTCTTCCGAAGTGCCATCTCTTCACAAGCCACGCTTGGGGCCCAGGGCCTCCTTGAAGGCCTAGTGTCCCCCAACTGGCGACACCTGCAGGCCCTTCACTTCTCCTACATTGGCTCCAAGAAGTCCGCCAACCTTTGGGCCTCCCGCCTGATCCATGTGGAAAGACCGCAACCGGCTTGCCCACTCTGAAGACAGCTCCTGGTACACGGCTCGCAAGCGGGAGATTGACATCAGCGTCCGCGAACAGTTCGCCATGGGCCTGATGGATATCCCCCCACGCTCCCAGTACCTCTTTCGGGACTCCCGCGAAACTGTCCTCAACAAATCACTTGAAGATCGTCAACATTGGCTGCGCCTTGTCTCCCGTGAGAGAGCAATCAACCGTCGCTCTCTAGCCAGGCAACGCCAGATGATCTTTGACCTGGCGCGACCCGCCAACCCAACATCGACTCGGCCAACCGGCGCTAGTCCATAAACAGTCAGATGTCTCGGCCATCTCTCTGTCCCTCTATGTTTCACTCTCCCTCTGACGATCACAGGACTAGGGACCTGCAGTCTGTCACGTAGATGGTGGCCACATTGTTCTGGAACACTGTGCCATTGGGACGCTCTCCATTCACTTGGATCGATACGCCCAGGGCATTAGGGCGCAAGAACAATTGGCTTCCCACCTGCTACACAATCATGCCCACCATCACCTTCAAAAAACTAAAAAAACAAAATAAAAATACGCCGCCCCGAGTGGCAAGATCGTTTCTACATGTGCAAGGGTGCAATGTAATATCCGATGCAAGCAACTTCCCTGGGATTGGATGCCTCACACTGGTTCAACAGTACTGGACTCACCTCCGTATGGTAAATGACCATGACAGCTGTTAATGGCAATCAAGAAACTTGAGATAGTTTTAATACGATTAATGCATCAGTTATATATATACATACCAAAGAGGTTGTGAAATAGGTTGGTATAGGAGCTGCAACTGAGTTGCAGCTCATTCCTTTTGAAAGACTGCTCTGTATTTGACAGAGTGAAATCAAAGTCTAGGAATAGATAGTTATTAAGATCACCCTAGTCCCCCCTCACCCTTGGAGGAAACCAGCGCTTGCGCTGGGGGATTGAGGATTGAGGGCCCACAGCCAGCTAGTAGTAACCCAAAAACATCATTGAAACTCTTTTAGGCCCAATTGGAGTCTGCGAAATCCAAAGCGATTGAGAAGGATGAGCAATCGCGTGTAGACAAAATACAAACATGCAACACAATAATAGAAAAGGAAATATAAGACATGGAGATGGATGATGATGATTCAGTCCCTCCATGTGCTCTTTTGGTCTTCACCAGAAACGCGGTATCAGGCTATTATCCATATGGCAGTAATCTGCTGATGCGTGTTGATCAAATATAATACAGTACCAGTTGTCAAAATCCCGCGGGATTCTATCAAATTGCACAATGATGTTGCTGGTCCTCTTGAACGATGCAGTATTCTTTCGTTGATGTAGGGAATACAGTAGAACGGCTGCGACAATGTCAGAACAAGAGGATCGACGTGAAAGGATTCCAATTTTGGGACACAATTGTAGTTTTCCGCGAAAGGTGCATGCGCTGCTGCAATATGCACAGGGGAAAGACCTGCAAAATGTGGCTTGTTGGACTGCTGACGGCAAAGGATTTGTTATCCTCAATCCCATTCAGTTTATGGAAAAAATTGCCACACATTTCTTTCCAAACCATTCATCATTCCGTTCTTTTGAACGCATGCTCAACATATGGGGATTCAAAAGAGAGAGAGCTCCTCCTCCACAAAAGTTTTTCTGGAATTCCAATTTTCAGCGCGAAAGACCTGAACTTTGTCGGCACATGGAACGAACTGAAAACAAAGGAACTAAAAAGCGAGTATCAGTGTCGGGAATAAAACGTTGTGTCCATGTGAAAAAAAATTTACCAAGCTGGGCTCAAGAACATCAACACGCAGCCCTCATGTTTCTCTCCGCTCAGAGTACGGAAATCAAAAAATCTCCCAAAGTGGCTACCAGACACAGGAGCGACGAACAAAACGGAGAAACACTGCAGTTGGAATCCAAAGAGTATTTGCAAGGGTGGGCCCGGGCTCAAGATGCACATACTGAACAAAAACCTTCTCTTCAGAATCAAATGCCATCAAGCGTGGTCGCCAGCCCTACGTTACATCAATGCGGAAGTGGAGTAGAGAGCGATGTGAAGAAACAAAGCTCGGGATCGAACAAGATGGCTTTTAAGGAATTTGAAGGCACAAGAAACCCCTCTTTCTTTGATGAAAAGGATGTCTACGACACTGGTTTTGGAACACTCTTCCAGAGTGGAGACTCCCCGTTCCAGAAGAAGGCTTCCTTGGGAGGGCAATTTGATGATGCACCTGATTCGCTATTAGTACTCGCCAATGCTGCAGTTTCGGACCACAGCAGCAAACATCCTTGCAACAACCTAAAAGAAAAAGACGTGTTCGAGGGGAAATTGAAGAACACATAACACACCCGGGAGAAGATGCAGTGGCCCAGGCAATTTCCTGGGTATGTCACCCGAAGAATCTTGACATTCCCCTAAAACTCTAAGACTGGAGATGCTCGCACATAACTAAGCTGACGCACGGTGGCAGAGGGATTCGCCCAACGATGCCCACGTGAGAAAAGCTACTGGTACAGTGACTGATCAAAGAAAGCCACTAAGCCTGTTGCTATGATACACCATTGCCTTTTCTCCGGTTTTAAAAAGATAGAATTTTTTCCAAGTCAAGGTTCAAATTTTAACTTCCATTCTGCATCATCGCAGTATGGACTTGCTGCTATTGTACAATCCTTGCAGGAGTTTGCAGAGGACAGGAGGAAGGCATTAACATCCATGCCAATTTATACATGCATTGCTTTCCACGTGAAGGCAAACAGTGATAATAGTTCTTTCTCATCCTTCTTGCTTACCGTTGAACGGTTTCGATCGCGATGCATTGTCATTCGCTAGCTTCACAATTAGTTCCTTCCCCTTCAGACTCGAGCCGTTGAGATTTTTGATTGCTTCTTCCGCTTCCTTGGCAGTTTCAAAGTCACAAAAGCAGTATGTGCTGGCAAATGCCCTCCTTGTTTCGATGCGTTCCACTTTCCCGTATTTCGACATCACCTCAGTCATCTCATCTTTTGTTACCAATGGATGGAGCCCGAAAATAACAACGGCATTAGTCGAAAGTGCCTCGTGCCGTACTTGGGCTTCCTGACTTGATTTTTCTGCGTCTTGCTTCTTCTTCGTGGCGTCCTTTTCTGATTCTTTGTCTTCAAGGTTGGATTTCTCGGATGTTGATGTTGAAGTTGAATCTGGTTTTGCAGATTTGGATTCCACGGTGGATTCAACTCTGGCTTTTTTGGTCACTGGCGGCGAGGTTTCTGTTGCTTTTTCCTCTGACTTGGACTCCGCAATCTTTGCAGGACTTGTGCCCTGGCTATCGTTCTCAGGCTCTAGTTCGCGCTTTCCAACCATCGTGCTTGTATTGATTATAACTTGCCAGTTGTAGCAGCTGCTGTAATCGGACGGCAAGACGACACACTCGGGATTCAACACCAGGAGTGAGTCGCGCACAGCGATTTCTACCGATCCGCAACGAAGCGGATATGTGGTTCTTTCGGATACCACCCACAAATCGTTGTAGAATACATTATCAATACCACACTCCCTGCGTACTGGCTCACCAAAGAAGACTTCATCATGAGCCGCGACTCGTAAGAAACTCAATGTGTGGTACATGCCAGTTTCATCAGTGAAACGTATGAAATCTAATTGTCCTTCTCTCCGAAAATTACAGAAACTATGATCATCATATTTCGATTTTTTCGCCTCAAGGGCGTCTTTATCAAATGGAATACTGCTTCAAAAGCGCCAACTCTGGTTTGACTGGAGTAGCAGTCAGAGGAAAAGACTCGTGTTGCGTTGTGACACAGAAAAAGGTCCCCGATCGTTTGATGGAACCCAGCAGTGTGACACACCTATTTGCACTCACCAACAAGGTTGGATGCTGTGTCACCGGATCCATGGCTGACTCCAAGGCGATGGTTCAACGTGCACGGCACGAGGCTGGAAAATGGGCATACGACAATGGCTTCCCCATGCCCGTCGGTGTTCTTGCTCGGCGCATGGCTGATTTGGCTCAAGTAAACACACAGTCTGCGCACATGCGGCCCTTGGCTTGCATTGGATTATTCATTGGTGTGGATGACGAGAAGGGTCCACAAGTCTTTAAGGTTGATTGTGCTGGGCACTATTTGCCTTTCTTCGCGGCCGCATCGGGGCCAAAAGAACAAGAAGCCATGAACTACTTGGAAAAACGAGTAAAGGAAATGAAAGAGTATGACAACAATGAAGTTATAAGAACAGCCATCACTTGCTTGGGCCATGTTCTTGGTAGTGACTTTAGAGGATCAGAAATCGAGGTAGGCAGTATTGAAGGAACAGATGGGAAGTTCCATGTTTTGTCAGAAGAAGATATTGAAAATCATTTGAATGCCATTGCTGATGACGCAGACGCATAAGGTAGACTGCAGACTAAACTTTATTACGTAATGATATCACTCCAAGTTTTTTTTGGGCACCAAGCCACTGACGATCATAATTAACTCATTGCGGATAAAATACTGTAACTCCAAACCATCAGTTCGATCAAGTCGTACATTTGCAATGCTCTCACTCATCTCTCACACCTTCTGCATGTTTATGCGCTATCTCATTCGATAGATTGTACTCATAAAATAATATATGCGGACTCCCTTCAGCTGAACTTGTACGAACTTGGTACTGTCCGGTCGTACCGGTACCGGTACCCGGTATCATGAACGGCCGGGAAAATCAATATTTACTCCCAAGAATTGTATGCTAAATTTCTATTTCCCGGCCGTTCCATACACACACCCCAATTTGGGGTGTGTGAAATGGATGTTGTTTGTGCATACTTTAGCGTTTTTTGTTTTCAGCGTTTCTGGGTATTTCGATGGTAATCATTCGTTCGTTTCATCCTTCAGTGTAAAAAAAACAAGATCAAGAATAAGACAAAGGTGGAAACAATAATGGGTGATTGGCAAGCAACATCTCAATTCTGCGCAGTGTACTCCATCGTTGGTGCTCTTTTTATGGTAAGCAACTTTCAGCCGACGACAGATGCAACTCATTTCCCATTCACCATTAATTCAATATTATAGTTCATGGTAGCAATGATGCTCACATATCAACCTGAGTTGATAGCGGGATTCGACGACTATGAAGCCGCAACCAAGAATACGTATGGAGCGATGACATTCTTTTTCGTCACTTTTGTAACATCGATAGTTTACCTCATCAAAGAGTCGGTATTCGGCACCGACGATAGAACGAGGCAAAGTGGGATAGACTACGAAGGGGTAGGAAGCAGCGGTGGTTCCGCCATCATGGAAGAGTATGCTATGAATTTTGATTTGCCACCAAGCATACATGCAGGGTACTCTACATAGTTATTTTTACAAGAATTAGGTTCTTATTGTACACCCAAACACGTTGGCAAGAAGAGTCTTATGTCGAATCCATAGATAAATGAAGAATTGCAGGGCACCCGTATCTATCATTGAATCAGTTCGATTTGCCATTTTGGAGACATTTAGTCATCAAGGGGATCCTTGGTGTAAGCATACTACAATATGTACTAAACTGCCTTCGATTCGTATTTACAAAAGCTGCGCCAAGCAATTCAATTCTTCTTAGTGAATGCTTTCCATTACTCGCTATGTAACCGCAGTGGACCCTTCGAAGTTCTGGATCATGTTGTCACGATTCATCAAGAATGACATGGCCAGGATGAGCTTCATTTTTTCTCAGGATTCGAGATGGTCATCAATAAAATAGAATCCAATCAAATATCTAAGCGCTGAGCGAACACCAGGTATGCAAAAACACTTCTCTCCAAATGCTTGAACCGGTTTCGCAACTATTAGTAGTGCCAAGACTTTAGCTTTTGATTGTAGGTTCAGATCGAGTAACTTCATCTCATACAACCGGGCGGGAGCGGGATATCCATGAATTCGTCACTGTCAATTTATTTTTCCTGAATATTCGCCACCTTTATGGGTTGAGAAATTAGGATGCATTGTTGAGCTTCACAAACAACGTGTCTCCCGTTTTCCGCGCTTGAATAATGCATCATCAGGATTCAGAGTGTCGTCCTACTCACGTCCTGTTCTTTGTTTCAACCACAGAATCATCTGAAACTGATAGCAATCCTTTCCGAAACAGTGTTATTACAACAAAGGAAACAACTCTCGACTGCACCCATAGCACATGGCACCTTTTTGCTAGTAGTACAGTACCATCACATCAACTCAAAGCTGTAGCGTGTACAGCCTTGATTACTTGAGAATGCAGGCACAAGGTTGTCCAGGCTTGTCGTGCTTCAAGTACTGAATTAGTTGTAAAATGTCCGAAAATGTGTGATAAAACAGTATTCTGAAAATTATAGTGATTTTGTGTTGTGAAGGATGTAAACAGGATGAAACTCCGACCATCTCAACGCATGTAGTAGCGATGCTTAGTCTTAACAACATTGAGAATGTGGCGAAGCTTAGCGAGGGGGTATTGTAGTCAAGATTGGGAATCTTGATACCTGTATAAGATACTTTGGATACGTTAGCCGTTGGGGTGCAGACGTTCAGTAACGGCTATCATCTGATGGACAAACAGACGACTTTCGACTCTCCCTCTCATCCGAAAACTTCAACACAAAACGTCATCACTGGAATTTGCGAAACAAATAGATCTGTAAAGATGTTGCATCTCACTGGTGAGCAGGCGAGTTCAACAACCGGAGTTGTCTATGTCTCTTTGCTCGACGCAAATGTACAAGGGTTAGGGTGGTTGTGCAAAGGTGTTACCACCCCTGCACTCGAAAACGATTGCTTTCGAAAGGTTCACAAGACTGTGCCTTTGTGAAGTAATCAGCATCTTGGAGCGATGTGTCCACCTCGTGGATGGCAACAGTTTCTGGGCCAACGCCGTCCTTGGTGACGTGTTGCCAGAACCAGTGCCAC
>CAKOGP040001735.1:0-10644 GCA_933822405.4 Cylindrotheca closterium | reverse complement strand
AATCGACCCACAGACAATCAGTGGCGAAAAGAGCCACAGTCACAATCGAAAATGGCCAAGGGAGATGCCTCTTGGCACACAATCAAAGAAGCCTTGGGTTGGAACTGGGGAGCGACAACAAAGACATTGCAATTGAAAGAGAAACGAGTGAGCAAGGCCCTGTCACTCCTGGGCGAGGTCATGGATTGCAAACGCGTCTCCCTGAAACGATGGCAGCAGGTGTTAGGAGTCTTACGAAGCCTGCAGCCAGGAATGTCGGGCAGTGAGGGACATTTCTCCCTGCTGCAGGATGCACTGATTCGACAGGTGGATTGTAGGGTGCGGTTGACTCCTGAGGTCCGTGAGCAACTGGAAATCTTCCAAGATTTTCTTCATGGCCATGCGAAGCGCCCCACAACACTTGAAGAACTGGTACCAGGCGTTGACTTACATGTTGGCGCTTGCGATGCGGCAAAGTCGGGAAGGGGAGGAGTGTGGTTCACAGACGATGGAGAGGCCATCGTCTGGCGCGAACCATATCAAGAAGCAGTGAAAAAAGAGGTTATTTCAGATCACAATCTGACAGGAAAACTTACCAACTCAGACTTGGAGCTGGAAGGCACCGTTCTCCATCATTTTGTCCTTGGAAAGACCGCCCAGGTGGAAGGCAAAACCACTTATACTGGCTGTGATAACACACCAGCAGTGTCGTGGCGCACAAAAGGATCGTCCACCTCTCGAAAGGCAAGAGCAAGAATATTACGGTTAGCGGCAGGATTACAGCGGGAACAAAGAGCACATCATCGTATTGGTCACTTATCTGGAACGAACAATCGAATGGCCGACGATGCTAGCCGACTGTGGCACCTGTCTGACGCCGAATTTATCTCATATTTTAATTGCACGTATCCACAGATCAACTCTTGGCAACTGTACAGGATGTCAAACGCCATGAACTCCTTGATGACATCCGTGCTGTTGAACTCGGAATCGAACGCAGAGTCTGTCCTTCAAGAGTTGCAAAGGCACACTCTGTCTGGACCACATGGGTTGCCTTCTGCGACAGCCTCACCCTCGACCCAGGATTGTCAGCGGTCAACGATCCCTTGCTCATCATCCTCCTCTTTGGAACCCAAAGGCGACGTGGAAAAATTGCCGGGCCAACAGCTAGTAACAACTGTCAGCCCAAAAACATCATTGAAACTCTTTTAGGCCCAATTGGAGTCTGTGAAATCCAAAGCGATTGAGAAGGATGAGCAATTGCTGCAGGTGTTCGCTAGCGAAGGACGGACTGATCGGAACGCCCAAGTATGTATGCGAAGAAGGTACAGTAGCAGGACAGTGGAAAGCTACGTACCAAAGAGGTTGTGAAAGAAGTTGGTGAATGAGCTGCAGCTCAGTTGCAGCTCATTCCTTTTGAAAAGACTGCTCTGTATTTGACAGAGTGAATTTGAAGTCTAGGAATAGATAGTTATTAAGATTACCCTAGTCCCACCTCACCCTTGGAGGAAACCAGCGCTTGCGCTGGGGGTTTGGGGGCCAACAGCTAGTAACAACTGTCAGCCCAAAAACATCATTGAAACTGTTTTAGGCCCAATTGGAGTCTGCAAAATCCAAAGCGATTGAGAAGGATGAGCAATCGCTTGAGAATGCAGACACAAGGTTGTCCAGGCTTGTCGTGCTTCAAGTACTGAATTAGTTGTAAAATGTCCGAAAATGTGTGATAAAACAGTATTCTGAAAATTATAGTGATTTGTATTGTGAAGGATGTAAACAGGATGAAACTCCGACCATCTCAACGCATGCAATAGCGATGCTTAGTCTTAACAACATTGAGAATGTGGCAAAGCTTAGCGAGGGAGCATTGTAGTCAAGATTTGGGAATTTTGATACCTGTATAAGATACTTTGGATACGTTAGCCGTTGAGGTGCAGACGTTCAGTAACGGCTATCATCTGATGGACAAACAGACGACTTTCGACTCTCCCTCTCATCCGAAAGTTCAACACAAAACGTCATCACTGGAATTTGCGAAACAAATAGATCTGTAAAGATGTTGCATCTCACTGGTGAGCAGGCGAGTTCAACAACCGGAGTTGTCTACATCTCTCTGCTTGATGCAAATGTATAAGGGTTAGGGTGGTTGTGCAAAGGTGTTACCAGCCTTGCACTTGAAAGCGATTGCTCTTGAAAGGTTCACAAGACTGTGCCTTTGTGAAGTAATCAGCATCTTGGAGCGATGTGTCCACCTCGTGGATGGCAACAGTTTCTGGGCCAACGCCGTCCTTGGTGACGTGTTGCCAGAACCAGTGCCACCTGTTGAGATACCATTGAGTGCGAGATGTGATTCTTTGCTTAGTGGCCAGAAAGTATGCTCCTTGGTTGTCTTCAAATGCTGAGGCCCGAATGGTGGCGCGGATGCTGTCGTCAAGTTCAACGTGGTCGGTGGCTTCAATAAGAAGACGCTTCAATGGAATTAAGGTCTTTAGAGCAGAAGAGAGAGCATTGTATTCGGCCTTGAGCGTGGAGCAAGTGATAGATGTTTGAAGCTGGGAGCGCCAAATCAGCGGGCAATTGCTCAACTTTACAATAAACCCGATGCGTGATCAAACAGAGTTTGGATCAGTGTGAGGTTCGGTATTGTAGAGCCCACAGAAGTCAGCATCGACAAACAAATAGAGGTTCAGTTTTCCTGTAGGCTTGATGATCATGCCTTTTGTGCGAGTGCGTTTCAGGCAATGAAGAGTTGTTTTCACAGCGGTTGCATGGGATTGTTTTGGATCAGAGGAGAATCGTGCCACTTGGCTGACAGCAAAGGTAATGTCTGGTCGTGTGTTTGTCAAGAGGTACATTAACATTCCGACGATTGATCGATAGTTCCATTCTTCGCTCATAGGTTCACCATCAGGATCTTTGCCAAGGGGACCAGTAGCGGGGATCCGATTGGGATTGCAATTGGTCATTCCGGCTGCTTCCAAAACTTTGTCAATCAAGCCAGTCTGAGTGAGTTCGACTGAACCATCTTTGCGTTTGTCAAATTTTATGCCAAGAAACTCATTAAAATCGCCTTTGTTCTTTAGTTCAAATTTGAGTTCTCTGAGTTCCTCAATGAGCTTGTTGATGTCTGCTGGATCTTTGGCACCGATTCCAGCGTCATCAACATACAGAACCACCATCATGCCTTTCTTGTACAAAAGACACGGATCAAAATCGGATTGCTTGAATCCACACTTGGTAAATCCTTCCACGGCGGTCTTATTCCATAGCGCGGGAGCAGCTTTGGTCCCATATAGTGACTTGTTGAGTTGAAGACATGTTCCTTTGCCCTTTGGAGAGACGAATCCTCAAGGTAAGTGTACCCATTTTGGTTTGTCCAGTTTGGATTGTACGAATGCATTGCTGAAGTCAACCGAGATGGTGGCCCATCCAAGGATCAAGCAAAGGACAAGAAACAAACGGACAGTACTCCATGCAACGGTAGGTGCAAACGTGTTTTCGTCAACATCCATTTCTTCCAGGTCTCCTCTCACACAGTATCTTGCCTTGAATTTGGTCATTTCTCCGCTTGGGTTTCTCTTGACACAAAAGACCCAAGATCCAGGAATGATCTTGGTCTTCGCTTTTGACATTGGGACTTCAATCGAGGTGAGTTTTCCTTCAAGTTCTTCAATTTCCTTCTTTGCTGCTGCAGTCCATTTTTCGCTGTTGGGACCGTTGACCGCTTCATTGTAAGTGAAAACGTCTGGGTCCTTGGTCGCTCTTGCTTTGTACGAGCTTGGAATGAAGCTGCAGTCATGGGAGTGTTCCAATTCAATGTTTGAATGGTTGAAGTATGCCGAAAAGTAAGTGTAGAAGTTGTTGGTCTCTGGACTTTGTGATTTTAGGGGTGCGGTGTATCCTGCAGGCCCATGTCCATCATACCCAAAGCGTTTAGGAGGTTGGGCTTTGTTGGATCGGCGAGATGTGCGTGTGGCTGATGGTTGAGGTGCAGGTTTGCGAGGTGGTGCTGTTGGCTGCGGTGTGCGAGCCGGTGGAGAAGTCGGCTGTGGCGGAGTCGGCTGTGGTGGAGGTGAAGACTTCGGCTGATTCGTAGGGGTAGTAGTAGTAGGGGTCACATTCTCCCTCTGAGAAGGAGGCGGCTGAACGGGGGAAACAGCTGGCGGATTCTCAATGACTGTCTCCCTCTGGATCGAAGGTATGGTAGCTCCAGAGGAATCGACTTGTGGCTTGGTAGGTGGCGGAACAACGTCCAATGGAGTTGGCGGGTTGTGAACTTCTGTTTGTTCTTGGACTCTTGCAGTTAAAGGAGGAGGAGGATTGTCGGTGGGATCAGGTGGATGCAATGGGTCCTCGGGATCATCCAGAACATATTGGTAGACGGAGTCTCCAAAGAGTTTGGACCAGGCTTCCGAACCAAAATCAGGTAGGTCATCAACATTCGTTGCCACGGTCGAGAAGGTAGGGTCAAATACAATATGAAATTGTGTGGTGATGGCTCCTGTGTCGGGATTCAAACAAAGTGGAACTGACAATGCATGTCTCTTGCTCATTCCAACGTAGATCTGGCGGGTGGATTGAGGCTTCCACCGAGGAAGTTTCTTTCCATCTTGCATCTGTTTGTCCAAGACATACGCTGGGCATCCCCAAACTTGAACGTCGGTAAGTTGTGATTGTTTCCAACGGGTTTTGGTAAGCAGATCGTGTGGTGAGAGACCAGATAATTGGTTGGGCATGTGGTTGTAGAGGAAGACGGCATGATCCACTGCGAGGGGCCAGAGTGTGGTGGTTGCAACATCGGGCCAATGGATGGCTTGATGCATCATCATTGTTCGAGCGATGGACATGATGGTTTGGATTGATCGTTCCGCAATTCCATTGTGATGATGAGCTCCAACGCCAGCAAATGAGTGAATTTGTGAGAACTTGAGTAAGTGATCATTGTATTCTTGCGATGTGAAGGGCCTTCCATTGTCACTTAGATATTCAAGTACAACTACTCCAAAGTCTTGAAGTTGTTCTTCCACAGACATCTTTGCACTCAACGTCTCTTGGGTGTTCAGATGAAGTTGATGCTCGACGAAGACGTAGCCTGTTGCGTGGTCAACAAAGATGAATCCTCCGGTGTACTGTGTCTTGGGATCTTCTTTGCCAAAGGTATGAAGCAATCGTCCTCTTGTGGTACACTCAAAATGATCAACTGACACCTTCTGTCCTGGGAACAGGTTTTCTTTCTTCACAGCTCCCTCTCGATCACAAACGACTTGAGAAGTCTTTCCAGGAGAGGGTCGACGGCGTTGCTTTCCAAATTGACAAGCTGGGCAAAGTGGGTATGTTGTGATCCGAGATGCTGTAGCTTGCAATCGTCGAGCGAACTCTGAATGCGCCAATACACCTGTGCGGAGCAGAAATTGGATCTGACTGAAGTTGAGATGGCCTAGCCGATGGTGCCATCTTAGGAATTCTTTCTCGGCGGGACTGAGGTTGTGGTTTGACTCCAAGGTGGACGTGATGATGCTGGCAAATGCGTCGAATCGGTTAGGGGCAGTTCCATGGGAGTTGGCAAGCGATGTTGGCAAGTTCGTTGAAGGGTCGTGGTCAATGTGTACTGAATTTGTTTTGTCTGATCCAGACAACTGTAGATGATCAGCGTTCATTGAGATGGACTCATCGGTGTATGTCTGGAGCAAGCTTGAAGTACTGAGCAATCGAGCTGTGGCAGAAGGTACGTATAGGGCAGGCACCTTGATTGTTCGTAACATGCCAGTTGTATCAACCACTGACCATGCAACATGTCCAATCCCTTTGATTTCCAGGCCGCTAGCGATTCCACGAAGCTTGAGTCCAAGAGGTGCTGGCTCAAGCTTTCCCACAAAATCGTCCTTGTAAGGTGAGATCGAGGTTGTTGCACCGGAATCCCAGATTATCGGGTACCTTGTCGTCTTTTCATCACCTGACATATCTGATCTCAATTCATCTGGATTCATTGCAGCACGGAAGCAGTTGATGACCTTGCTGAATTGTTGTGGAATATCGGCGTTCTTGAAGAAGGCTTTGGCCGCGGGAGAAGATAGAACTGTAACGTGAGCCATTGGGAGTCCGACACCAACGGTAGGTCTGTAGATTCGTGGCATGTTTGGTTGACAGCGGCGTGTCATCCTTTGTCTGCGCATTCGATCCGTTCTTGGAAAGGTATTGAAGTGGCGGAAGATGTCGTCACTTGGTGTCGAGGAAGGGTCATGGCAATCGGAACGATGTCTGGAAGAGTCGTGGCGACAGGGGCGAGGTCTGGGAGGATCAAAACGGAAGGCATCATCTTCACTTCGCTTGCGGGGACCTTGGTAGAAGGTCCAGTTTGGATCACCAGGACGCGGACGCTGATGGTCATCACGGGGTGTTTCGCGGGAAGTGATAGCATGAGGGGTACTAGGTTCGTTGTCGTTCATGTTTCTCCAACCGTCGTTTGTTCTCTGCCAATTGCTTTGATCATTGTGATTTCTCTGATGTCTTCTGTTGCTTCTCCAATTATCTCCCTCTCGACGGGAACGACAAAACGTGAGAGACTCCAAAAACTGAATGATGTGTTGGACCAAGTCAAAGATATCCTGAGATCGTGGGTCGAGGCGACGGCGTGTGGCGAGACCATAGTGACGGGTGTGGCAACAATGACTGAAGGAAGTGGGGCGGCGCTGGCGACGGCAGTGTCAAATGTATCGTTTGTACTTTGCCTTGGTCATCCAGAACGGGCAAAACTCTTGAGGCGGGGACCCAATGAGGCGGTGTTTCACTTTGGTAGGAAGGGACACAAGGATCAAGAGAAGGAACCACAGGAGTGGAGCAAGACGGGCGGTCAGGGATCCCTCAAAGGCAGCAATGACAGTGGAAGCGGCAGTGAATAGGTAGGCGGAGGCGGCGGTAGCTTGACTCATCATGAAGGAGACTTGATCGGCCAAGAAAGAGGATGCAGTTGAGACTTGATCGGTCATGAAAGGTGAAACATTCGGTGTAGTGACGCCAATGGAACGGGCCAAGAAGAAGGCAACAGCCAACTGGGGAAGGTAACTCAAGAAGTGTTGGATGATGGTCCAGACAACACATAGGGACAGAAGACTGGGTTGATCATGGCGGAAGGGAGTGTACCAGGCTCCAGCGAAGCGTAGGTGATTTGCTTGGGGTCCCAAACCTTTCAAGTCGCGCTTGGTGGCATCATTGGTATGGCCGTCAGTAGCATGGGTGGTCGACCAACGTCCACAGTGAGCACACCAGTGGAAATCCTTTCCACGGACTTTCTTGGTCTCAGGTGCACCAGGAGCCGGTGGAGTAGTCTTCCAACTGGATCCGTGCTTGTCCTTTTGATGCTTACTCTTCTTGTTGTTGTTGAAAGGTCGCTTGGGCTTCTTGTCACTTTTGCAGTCGCGAGCCCAGTGTCCTTTCTCTCCACAGTTCAAACAGATGTCATCAGGTTTGGCCTTGCCCTTTGAACCGGTCTGCTGGTGGATCAGAGCGTATGCATGGTTCTGAACGCCATCGGGGGTGAATGTCTTGGCCATCTTGGCATACGGAGTCTTGGAATCTCGGATGGTGGGTCTTGCAGCGGGCCATTGATGCTTGTCAAAGAGTGTACGGTAAGCGTTCTCGGCCTTGTCACAGATGTGCTCGTGGGTGAGTTCTTCTGCTTCCAAATGTTGCGCTGCTGCTTCCTTGTCCATGTAGCCAATCTCAATCAGTGCTTTGTCCATCTTGGCGCTGACGTTGAGCATATCATGACGGTAAGAATTGTGCTCAGCTCTGGAGGCTTCAAGGAAGTTGTCAACCATGACGTTGTTGAGATTGAATTCATATTGACCTGCGATTGTCAACTCATTTGCATCTTCGTTGTTGTCCTCTGCCATCTGTGCAATGTCCTCTCCAGAGTATTGGGAGGGCTTGCGCTTGCTTATGTTTGTCTTGAGTCCTTCGAAGTAGTGGATGGACCAAGGATAGAAGGAGATATACTTTGAGCCTGCCGGGTAGCTAAAAACGTTTACAGTAGAAATTTGTACGTAATATATTGTGTACAACCTGGATCTCAAAACGATCATCCGTCAGTAGTTGACTAGTCCGACTTCACCTTGTCCACCTTGTCCACCTTGGAATGCAGTGATATTTGCCTCATTGTAATTGTGTTTCAAATATCTTTTCAGCAAAACCTGAACTTTCAAAGTAGCATGATGGGTGCATGCATGCCATCGTTGGTCGAAACAAGGACAGAAGTCTATTGTTCCGTCCATACTGTATCCTTATGCTTCTCGCAACTCCCAAGCCCCCGGTGCAGAATGCTTCATGACAGACGAATTCATCAGCACTGGATTCTTTCACTCCGCATGCAAGGGCAAATTTGACGCCAAATGGGGAGGCTTTCTTTCGCAATATTGTGCCACCCGAAGTTACTGCAGATATTGCTATTTCTTCGACTGCTCCATACACGGAGCAGCACAAGGCGGGTACACAACTTTTTGATTGTGGAACAAAGTACAACAATCTCAAGAGGAAGGCAGATAGATTCGTTGGACTTGCCGTCACATTGATGAAAACCTTTTCAAAAAGCGTTAACGAGGAATTCAAAGTTGGAGCGATGAAGAAATTCATCAGTCAGAAAAGGCCTGGTGAGGCCCCGGAGGGAGGAGGAAGAAGGAAGAAGACTCGAGTTTTAGAGTCTCAATTCGATCAAGTCTGGGTGGATCCATCCGCAGACGTGTCGACACCAAAGCCCTGTCAAGGAATCCGCATCACGAAGGACACAGCTCAGAAATATCGCGCCAACATGGCCTACTTTTTCTCTAAGCGAATAAGAGACAAGGCAAGAGACACAGCGAAGGTGGTTGAGGAGAAGTTTAGTGAAGAGAGCCTCAATTCCTTCTTCACTAACAAGGAGAACATTCGTTTCACCAAGGATCAGTCGACAGCATTTAATGAGTTTATTGACTCATATGCACCAGCTGATACCTCGCAGTACGAGCTTGATACTGTCGGAGAAGGTGTCTTCGTGTTTTGGTCAAAAGAATGCACGAGATTTATTGACATGAGTAGCAGCACCAGCAGAAGAAAACGCTGCAAAGCTTGCGTGACTGTAGACTCTTTGATCTACCATGATATTGAAAGGTCCAGGCCTCTTGGCATTGATGGAGCGGTGCCCAAGGACACACAATACGCAGTGATTCAGCAACATCCCACTACTGTTGTCAAAGCGTTGGAGCAGAGAAGGGACAAGGTACGAACTGTAAAATTGGAGATTTTAAAATTGGCTCGGAAATCTCAAGAATCGGAGCTGCATAAGCATGCTGGGTGCAGCACACATGAGCTCGAAGAGGGAGTCCTGAAGGCATTCAAAGTGGCAAATAAGAATATCGATGTGTACTTAGGTAAAAGCAAAGAGATCAAAGATGACCAAGTTGGCAAAGCACAAGTGAAAAATCTATGGGAAGTGCACATGGAGCATCTCCAAAAACTGAAAGAACGAGGAGGCAAAATGCGTGGCGTTCGATTCCATCCGGAGCTCTTGAATTATGCTATCTTGATCCTTGCAAAGACTTCACAGTCAGTATACACTGAGCTTTGAGGTGTCTTCAAGCTGCCATCGCTTGCCTACGTTCTGCGGCTTCAGAAAGAACGTACTGGTAGTCATGATGAGCGAAAGACCCCATTCGGTATTGTTATCGAAAATTTCAGGCATATTAACAGAATGTTCAACGAGAATGATGTGCCACTTGAGCGCCGGAAGGTGGCACTGGCGTTCGATTCAATCATTACAAAAAAAGGGATTCAGTGGGACGTCCATGGGAAGATGACTGGCATCGACCAGAATTTACACCTTGCCCCCATCCAGACCAAGTTTATTAAAATGGTACGTCTATTGGAGGCTTTTTGTTTTCTGCTCATTCCCCAATCTCTCAGTTGCTCCATTATTTCTTCAGAAAAGAACAAAGAAGATGAGAAATACCTGCAAGGTATCGATAGTGTCGAAGAACACATGTCAAATCTCTCTGAGCATTTCCTAGTATTCAAAGCGACCGTGTGCGATCCAGATCCAGATATAAAGTGCTCATTGGTTCTGTCCCGGATGAGCTGTTCAAGCATCACCCCACAACGGCTCTCAATGATAATACATTCAATAATTATGAAGTGCCAACTTAATGGGTTCGGTGTAATCAGCTTCTGTGGAGACGGAGCTAGTGAAAATGTCAACTGCTTTGACGACAACTATATTCCGAAAAAACAAAAATACAAAAACAACACGCATATCCGGGTCCTCAAAACATCACTTTCGGTACTTCGCCTACACAATTTTTCTGTAGCGAAACGAAACTCGCTCCTCCTTTTTGCATCAAAACTGACAATGGGAATGCCATTGGGACGCTCTCCATTCACTTGGATCGATACGCCCAGGGCATTAGGGCGCAAGAACAATTGGCTTCCCACCTACTACACAATCATTCCCACCATCACACTGGTTCAACAGTACTGGACTCACCTCCGTATGGTAAATGGCCATGATAGCCGTTAATGTTAGAATAAAGCAAAATGTGCTCTATCGTGAGTGCCTTTAGCGCTCAGAACAAACTCTCTGCAATCTAAATTCGTAATCAACTGTACAACACTTTCACGACAATAGTTCTCCTGTGTCTAGGT
>CAKOGP040001734.1:11538-22326 GCA_933822405.4 Cylindrotheca closterium | reverse complement strand
CGAATCGTATTCTTAAAAAGAGTGTGTTATCGTCGTTTCATCGACAGGCTTCCGCGAAGGCCGATCCCGTTCGCTTACGGACACGAATCATTGCATGCGTGTGCAATAGCACGGTAGCCTTCATTTGTTTCGTCGTGTGGAACTGCATTTTTTGCCACGACTGATGCCAGACACCCGAAAAGTTGGACCGGAAAAGTCATCTCATCAGTCATCGGTTTCAGGTTCGCGTGGAAGTGGCCTAAGGAGCTCAAATTCCAAACTCAAAGCAGCGTTATATTCCTACGACATATCAAAACTGGGTCGGTACAGCGGCTTGCTGGATTGCAAAACACTACGCGAGTGGGGCTTTTCGGAGGAAGCCTTCTTCGTGACTGGAGACAGACAGCAAAGGAATTTGATTTTATTCATTATCTTCGTGAAATCAATTGCATTGTCAGTAAGCACCTGCAACAAGCATCAGGAAAATCATTGTACACATTACTTGATTCCATGGTTAATGTGTCTTTGTCGTCGTCTTTGTCGTCGACACCGCACAAGAAAAAGAGACCCATAACATCAATGGCCCCGCTGACAACCAACTTTCTCATTGTTTTTTTGGCATTGATGGTTCTGGCTTGCCTGTGGGTGAATTTGATGTTTTCGATTCCCCTGTCGGGCTCGCCTCCGCTCACAGCAGATTGCAACGGCAGTTCCAAGCGTCGCACTTCGGAAATTCGTGGCTTGTCTTCACAGCAGCCTCTTCTAGCCTATAACGGGAGCTCGATGGCAACGGTCATGGGCATGGCTACAGGGTACGACTTGGCTGTTTACAAGCAGTTTATTGGTTCACTTCGTAGGACTGGATACAGCGGAAATATTATTTTGGTAATTTCACCAGATCCAGCACCTGGTGTAGAGGATTACCTTTCTAGCAACGGGGTAGTAATGAAACGGCTTCAGAAAGTGGAATGCGACACCCAAATTATTGCCAACCAAGAGAACGCTGCTTATGCTAATTCTCACCAAAAGGAGGTCATGACGTGTGCGCACCCCTATCCTAACTTGAAGGTACGATGGGGTCGCTTTCCAATTTTGCGGGACCACCTAGAAGCTTGCTCGACATGCACAGGCCCTGTTTTAGTTACAGATGTCCGGGATGCATTTTTTCAGCAAGATCCATTTGGAGAAGGAGCACCTATGATCACCGGATTACAAGTCTTTGAGGAATTTAAATTTCAGCGCACCACACATTGGTTGGTCAAAACACCGGTTTCAAAATGCAGGGGAATTGAAATCGACGAAACTATGCTGTGTTCGGGAACCACTATCGGCACGCGCACGGCGATGCTAGACTATTTGGAAACAATGCATCTTGAGATGGTAGATTGGATGAAAGATCCCAAATGCTGTTGTAACCCCATCAATGGGGACGACCAATCTATACATAACTATCTGTTCTATACAGGACGATTCTCCGATGCTCAAGCCATCAAAAATCGCATGGGCATTGTTCATACTGTTGGTCACCAGGCTACATTGATTTTCCGAGCCCATGAGGCCTCATTAGCAAGAGACTTCCCGCAAAATTACACCAAAGACATGGCATACAAGATTCCACTATCTGCAACCAGTTCAGACCAGAGCAAATCCTGGTTGGGAATCGAGTATGACTTGGTGGACAAAGACGGTTACTTTTTGAATTATGACGGAAGCCGATCTCGGGTCGTCCATCAATATGACCGCTTCCGATCGCAAATTAAGAAGTGGCTCAAAGCAAACATTGGTGACAAGTGATGAGCTTCATCTATAGTGGATGTTTACTGGTTACAGCTATCTGTAAGCAACACATGCTCTGATGGACCACAGTGCAAGAATTTTTTTAAAAGTGTAGTATGGGATGGTTATTTTGACTCAAGAATTATGTAAGGGTGTTAGAGTATGTTGGTGTGATGAGTGATAGTAACGTGCATATTTGGGCTCATAATCTGTTAGAGTATGTTGGTATGATGAGTGATAGTAACGTGCATATACTGGAAACTATGGCTTAGGTACTACATTAGGCCATATATCACTCACAAAGGGGCTCTGATCACTGGAGGCAATCGGAACTGATTGTCCAGATAAGCTCAGCAAGATGGGGTAATTTCCTAAATAGTGAGTTAATGTACCTGTTACTGAAAGATAGCAGGACAATAACGGGGTTGAAGAGTTGCAGCTGTTGCAAAAGGAAGATAATCAAAATTATTATACATAAGCTATTAGTTGGCCTTAGCCAATAATTCTACTCAATTGAGTCAACTCGACACAGGGGATTCAATTCAGTCCCCTCGCGAGGACACTCTCCGAGTGTCATTGCGTTCCATTGAATACCTATCATCAATTTTTCATCCAGACAGCTTATTTGGATCCAAGATGATCCAGGGAAACTTAACAACCCACATACCTGACTCGGTCAGGAGGACTGCCATTTCATCAAAAGTCATCCATCACAAGGTCCAATAATCCATCTCTCTTCTGTCCAGAAGGTACAATATTTGTAGCTAGATTGGCTGGATTCTTCTCCGAAGGGACATGACCAGTGATCGTTTCACTGGCAGCAACAGCTTCATGGCATGCATGGTATGCAATCGAATTACATTTCTTCTTCAACGTAGAATCAGGTCTTTCTGGGTTGTGAATAACAGATATATTGTCTCCATAGGTGTAGGTAGGCCCATCCATGGGAATTCCTATCCTGCATAGCTTATACCCCAGTCCCCTCATTCAATCCATTCCTTCTGTCAATGCACAAAACTCAGCTCCAAAAACCCTGGTCCCAAACCGAGCCTGTTTCTGTTAGAAATAAGCAGACTGCTGTGCGCTAGTATAGTGAGGGAGTGCCTTTAGAGCTCAGAACAAACTCTCTGCAATCTAAATTTGTAATCGGCTGTACAAAACTTCCACAGTAATGGTTCTCTTGTCTGCAAAGTGGCCCGTCTTCTTTTCCCCGGGCAGCTTTGCTTACTACTTTGCGGGTGTGCACGTGAAAACTGAGGTGTACGGTGGGGTTTGGTGTTCGGGTGTCAACAATTAAGCTATTTATTTATTATACATTTGCCTGTAGCTCTGTGTCGCACCATGTCGCAGTTTGACCACCAAAAATGGTTCCTTTTTGCTCCGACTCATTCGACCGTTTGAATGTCTTAGCTGATTCCCCAACTGAGACTCTGTCGACCAACTCTGATGCTCGACTCAGTCGACTAAATATTTCTTCTTAGTTTTTTAGCCTTTACGGCACGTTATGTCTGCCTTCTCCACCATTTGCAGACCTTACCCTGTACATTTATATTAGGTATACTTTGAGTGAAATTGTTCCCGTTTGTTAATGTTTGGCTTGAATTGATGATTCAATCACAAAAGTTAGTTCAACAATTTTCCTTTTGGGAATCCCTTGTTTACAGAACTCAATCCAACTTCTACGAGGACTCCCTGTTGATTACAGTACTTTGGGACATCTTGTAATATTCCCTACTGCATCGTACACAACATCAATATTCCGCTTGTATAGGGTCATTCCCTTTCAATGTGGATATAGATTATCCAACAGACTTGCGTCAAATTGCTGACATCGATCGTGTGTGTCAAAAATTTGTACTTGACTAGTTTTTCAAGGAACGTAAAAACTCATCTTTGAACTTATCTTTAGCAGCAGTATTGGTGCTAGCAATAGCAGCATACGCTTTGGTCTTGAGTGCAAAATTTTGGAAGCAGGCAACAACATATAGATCTTGCAGGACTTCAACCTGTCTCAAGAATCAGCATCAAGTTTTCTGTTGTTCCTTGCCGCATAGCAAAGAACTTTTGGTTAGCTTCCCATGAATCCAAGAAATCATACTCAGCATCAGCACTCTTCTTCATGAATTGTTCAATATGCTTCAAGAGTCTGCCCACGAGAATTTTTTTCGGACAAGAATAAGCCGCCACCGCCATGACCACATTGGTGCATCAACAACGATCGTATCTTATCATCAAGTACTTTAGCCTACTCACTCCATCTCTTCTTCAATCAATCATTATCAAACCATATATCCTGTAACCATCTAACATCATGGTAGAGTTGACAACCGTGGGAAAAAGAACCACTCGCGCCTCAAAGGGGAAGGAAAACGTCAATCCAAACGTCAATCCAAAAGATGCTGTCAAAGTAACTCATAGCATGACTGTTTGCAAGAAAGCAGCAAAGCGGAAAGTATCAGATGTCGAAGAGCTCAATAACGCATACAATGAGCGAGGCAAAACAATTTGCCAGCTCAAGGAAAAGCATGAAGTGCTCAAAAGAAAATTGTCAGCGAAGAACCAAGAATATGTGGAGTTGCAGCAAGCATTGGAGGAACTGGAGGAGGACCAGAAACGTCAGATGAAGGATATTGACGCTCAAATAAACAAACTGGAAAAAGAACTAGCACAAAAGGGAAGGGAAAACAAATCCTTGGAGAGCATAGTGCACGCAAAGCCACAGAACAAAATTTGAAGAAAAATGAACAAATCTTTGCAGAGAAAGGTCGTGTGAGCAAAGCAGAAGCAGACAATGGCGTCCTCAAAATCAAGATTTCATCTCTCAGGCCAAGTCGGCAATTCCGATCTGCAAGGACAAGCAATGGCCAATGTCGGTACTTCCGCCGGTCAAGCCGCCAATTCAGATGATGCCAACGATGATGCTTTTGCTTTGGCGGGATTGATGAATGGAGCTGGAAGCAACAGTGCCTAGGGAGTTTCACAATACAACATGTGAAGCTTCTTGACTACTACTATGTGTGTTGTGTACACAATGCTCTTGGACAAGTCAACAACAAAGGTTTTCATATCGACGCAAAGCCACCTGTCTGATGTGAGTGGTAGGTAGAAGAAATTTTACTTATTTGTTTCTCACGAGTCGACCTTCATTCAATATCAATATTTAATGGCGCTATGCAAGAAGATTTCATGGGAATCTTCTTTCGCTGCCAGGGGACAAACACTTTTGGGAAGATAGAAAATAATAAGACTAGAGCTGTCAGATGGACTTGCTCTACAGACCTGAATGGGAGCCTCAACGCCCTGTCTGTTTCAATGAGCAATCCCTGAGATCGAATCTACGTCGGCTATGGTCTGCCTTTGGGCACCAGCGACTCTGGGCCTCAGCCTCTGGAATAAGCAGTAGTCTTATTCAATCAAAGGTCTTACTTTATTATCTCCTATACTTGCTTGGACCTTAACGTCCACAATACTATTCTTGCCAGAACTCAATCGATAGTGAGACTCTCGATTGCAGTTAAAAATCATCATTCAAATTCTCACAATTCTCATTCTTGATCACCTTTCTACGTGATGACGCGTTCTGACATACTGCGTTTCATATTACGCCCGATCGACACTCACGTCACTGCTGCGTCATGTCACATAGACCATTGATCAATAATCGACCAATATGATTGCTCAATATCTCAATACGTCCAACACACTCCTGTCGTTTCACCAGCGACTCCAGTTGATGGAACAACAAAAATACTTCTCAATACAAATAAAATATCCAAGATCGTCAATCAGGACTAATCCTGGTCACCTTGAATTACAGCCCGGAATTTGCAAAACTTTTCGCCCTGTAACGGCTTTGTCATATAATCTGCCCACATTTCATCAGTCGGCATGTGTTCAATAGTAATGTTGCCCAACTTGACTTGATCTGTTACAAAGAAGTATCGAGTATTTAGCGCACGGCTCCTTTTGCCTGCGCTTGATCTCCCATTTGTTTCAGGTAGGATCGAACTCTTGTTATCTTGATATAGTATATTCTTCTCGATTGGGTAACCTTGTTCTTCCATAAATAAGCGTGTCCACAAAATATTGGACATCGCATCATGGACTCCAATTAGTTCAGCATGTGTACTGCTGTCACAATTCAATTTCTGTTTTTGTGTAATTGCTTGCACTGCTCCAGTGCCCATTGTCATCACAGCTCCAGTATGACTCTTGAAGTTTGGATGAACAGCAAATGATGCATCGACATACCATTTAATCACGCGCAAATCATCAGCGCTCAATGTCAGATGCCATCCTTTCGTAGAATGAATGTATCTCATCAATCAAACTAGTTTGTGCCAATCACTCAGATTTGGAGATTGCACCCTCAATGCGAAAATCGATACTGCCGGACTGATGTCCAGACGAGCACCTTTTGACAAAAATAACGATTTGGCAACAAACGAATGGAACACTTCATGTCGTTCCTTCTCAAGCGGTGCTCCTTTACCTTTCTCCAGTAGATTATTTCCAGCTGGTGTCTCCTGGATCTCATTGTCCTTAAACTTGACTGGAAACTCACTCAGCATGCGATCCACATAATCATCCATGCGAATTTTCATTTTTCCTTTCTTCGATATGATCCCTGCACTGCCAACAGGATGGTTAATGGCAAACAATTGACAATCAGGTTCCATGTTGATGACGTTTTGGCGAGTCACATGGAACAACAAGTACTTGAAGATTTTTTCACATGGGTGAATGAGAAATATGGTGGCTTAAAAGAGGTCACATGCACTAGAGGTAAAGTTCATACTTATTTGGGTATGACATTGGATTTTTCGAAGAAAGGAAAAATGAAAATTCGCATGGATGATTATGTGGATCGCATGCTGAGTGAGTTTCCAGTCAAGTTTAAGGACAATGAGATCCAGGAGACACCAGCTGGAAATAATCTACTGGAGAAAGGTAAAGGAGCACCGCTTGAGAAGGAACGACATGAAGTGTTCCATTCGTTTGTTGCCAAATCGTTATTTTTGTCAAAAGGTGCTCGTCTGGACATCAGTCCGGCAGTATCGATTTTCGCATTGAGGGTGCAATCTCCAAATCTGAGTGATTGGCACAAACTAGTTTGATTGATGAGATACATTCATTCTACGAAAGGATGGCATCTGACATTGAGCGCTGATGATTTGCGCGTGATTAAGTGGTATGTCGATGCATCATTTGCTGTTCATCCAGACTTCAAAAGTCATACTAGAGCTGTGATGACAATGGGCACTGGAGCAGTGCAAGCAATTACACGAAAACAGAAATTGAATTTTGACAGCAGTACACATGCTGAACTAATTGGAGTCCATGATGCGATGTCCAATATTTTGTGGACCCGCTTATTTATGGAAGAACAAGGTTACCCAATCGAGAAGAATATACTATATCAAGATAATAAGAGTTCAATCCTACTTGAGACAAATGGGAGATCGAGCGCAGGCAAAAGGAGCCGTGCGCTAAATATTCGGTATTTCTTTGTGACGGATCAAGTCGAATTGGGCAAGATTACTATTGAACACATGCCAACTGATGAAATGTGGGCAGATTACATGACGAAGCCGTTACAGGGCGAAAAGTTTTGCAAATTCCGGGCTGTAATTTAAGGTGACCAGGATTAGTCCTGATGAACGATCTTGAATATTTTACTTGTATTGAGAAGTAATTTTTTCGTTCCATCAACTGGAGTCGCTGGTGAAACGACAGGAGTGTGTTGGACGTATTGAGATATTGAGCAATCATGTTGGTCGATTATTGATCAATGGTCTATGTGACGTGACGCGGCAGTGACGTGAGTGTCGATCGGGCGTAATATGAAACGCAGTATGTCAGAACGCGTCATCACGTAGAAAGGTGATCAAGAATGAGAATCGTGAGAATTTATAAGATGATTTTGAACTGCAATCGAGAGTCTCACTATCGATTGAGTTCTGGCAAGAATAGTATTGTGGACGTTGAGGTCCAAGCAAGTATAGGAGATAATAAAGTAAGACCTTTGATTGAATAAGACTACTGCTTATTCCAGAGGCTGAGGCCCAGAATTGCTGGTGCCCAAAGACAAACCATAGCCGACGTAGATTCGATCTCAGGGATTGCTCATTGAAACAGACAGGGCGTTGAGGCTCCCATTCAGGTCTGTAGAGCAAGTCCATCTGACAGTAGTCGCTGCAACAGTTCTTGGATCAAGGCCATATGTTCCTCGTAGGAATTGGAGAACAGGAACACTCCCAAAAAGTTGTAAATCTGTAAAAATCGGCTGATTCAGAATTTCTATAGGTCATGGTATTGCAGTGGCAGTTGAAAATATTTATCGTTGAAATGAAACAATAAGAGGAAAAGATTGGTATTTCTTCTCATTTATAGGCAGTTCTGCAGAGAATCAACGACTATATTCTTTCGGTAAAACTTTTGCAATTGAAATAACAGTATATTTAAAAACGGGACTCTCTGCGACATATCAATGTGTGTCCCATTCAATTTGAATGATTCGAATGTCCTAAGTGACGGCTCTACCACAATTCACCACATTCTACCACATTTCACCATCTCTTGCATCAGCTCGAAGGGCAGACGAACGGCGCCAACCAAAAGATATCGGGACTACTTGGAGATTCCGGAATTGCACGCGTGCGCCCGTCAAGTCGGTACCGCTCTACTAAAGCCACGCCGGATGCACTGCCGAAAATTGAAGGATGAAACTGCCATTCTCTTTCTACCCGAGTAGTGCTCGAGTATACTAGACAACAACACGAGGACAAGTGCACTGGTCTATCGGTTTCAGGCTTCAAATAGTACATCTGAAGTTATCGTGATTACACGCTTGGTTTTTTGTGGCCGAAAATTGAAGGATGAAACTGCCATTCTCTTTCTACCCGAGTAGTGCTCGAGTATACTAGACAACAACACGAGGACAAGTGCACTGGTCTATCGGTTTCAGGCTTCAAATAGTACATTTGAAGTTATCGTGATTACACGCTTGGTTTTTTGTGGTTTTTTCGTAGTCTGTTCCTAATCTCCGATCATGACTGACTATTTGAAGAATTTTAAAGCAGCGTCTTCCCGGAAGTCACCTCCTCAGGTGGTTACGGTGGCTGCTGATGATAGTTCTATTATGTCGGGGGGTTCGGGGGGGGGGTTGCGAAGAAGATTGGATTGCCGGTTAATTCACGGGGTTCACTCGGGATCGAGGATTACGAAGGTATCAGACAAAATGTTCTGTCTGGTGTAATTATTAGTGGTATTGAGGTGGGTGGTTCCAGCAGCGAGGTCAAGGCCGAAACCAAGCAGAAATTTTCGGGAGGGAAAGCGTCGGATAAGAAGACTTTGTTTTACTTGAAGGACGCACCAGGTGCAACCATTTGCTGTGTGTCAGTTTCCTCATCCGCTGGCGGGCAAAAAGCTTGTGGAGAGAAGAAAGACTCAGTAACGAACTTGTGTGATATTGCCTTGCACAGATCGTTAGTCCCGATTGATAAATTGCAGTTTCCAGCTTTGTACTGCCGCTGCAAAAAGATGGGAAGAGGAGGGGAGACTTTCTATTGGGACTCTATGTCACATGTGAAATTCAGTGAGCTTCCTTCCGCTAAGGCAACACAGCTCCTTGGCTTACCAACAAAGACACCAAGGCCGGGTGGACAACTCGCATTCACGAGTTGAGAACTACAAGTGCGACCGGAAGCCAGCCTCCACAGGCCTCCAGAACACTTAAGTTTGAAGTGGATGAGATCCTGACATCACGATCAAAGTCCGATCGTACGTGTCAAAACTTTGTACTTGAATAGTTTTTCTTGGAACGTAAAAACTCATATTTCATCATATCCCAACACACTCCTGCCATTGTGACAATCACCATTGGCAGCAACATGATCTCATTCACTGTTTATTTTGTTTTGTTTTGTATTTTGAACATATACATACTTGTCTGACCTAGTCCTGTGGACCAAGAATCAGATCCCTGAACTTGCGAAACTTCTCACCTTGCAATGGTTTAGTCATAAAATCCGCAATCATATTGTCAGTTGGACAGTATTCGATCTTAACATTTCCTTTCTCAACTTGATCTGTGATAAAGAAATAACAAATATTGATAGCTCGGCTTCTTTTGCCCGCAGGAGCACGTGTTGAAATTGCTCTCTTGGAGACCATTCATTGGAAACTCCTTGATGGAAGCAGTTCGACACGTCCGATCGGACAGACGGACAAATGTCCGTTTGGTCCGTTTTATTCGGGGGATTCCTATGAGTCGGTTTTTGCAGGGAATCTGAAAACATGGAATTGTGTGCTTGGACTATCAAACGTCTGAGCGCCACGAAAATCCCATACTGAATCCTGCGGGAGTTCTGTACGTGGGTTTTGTACCGGCCTTTCTGGATTGCAAACATCCAGTAAAGTTTTGGGAAATTTGAGTTTTCGTGCAAGGCTTTTGCTTTGCCCATTCCATGTAGATAACAAGTCTTTTAGAATAGTTATTTCCTGTAGAGATGATTATTTCCTATTAGGCGGATCGGAGATCGCTATGGTCGGTGCCTCTGCATGACGACTTGATGGGTCGCATGTTGGCACGGCTGGTTGGCAATGATGGCTTTATGGGCCACAAAGTTGTCAATCGGTTTGGACGACGACAAGCCTGTCGCTTGTCTGATGTCTGCCAGAACCGAAATCCAACTTTATCTATCTTGAAAAAAGGGTGGGGAGAATGGTAAGCTTTTCGTAACGGTTGCATGAGCTGATTGTTGTATTTCCACCGCTCCCACCGTGTCTTTCTTCTTCCCATTGAACTTGCAAAAGTGCGACGCGCCAAGAGCCAAGAAGGGCCAAGAGCGGACGGTCCGTTTTATTTGGGGGATTCCTATGAGTCGGTTTTTGCAGGGAATCTGAAAACATGGAATTGTGTGCTTGGACTATCAAACGTCTGAGCGCCACGAAAATCCCATACTGAATCCTGCGGGAGTTCTGTACGTGGGTTTTGTACCGGCCTTTCTGGATTGCAAACATCCAGTAAAG
>CAKOGP040001733.1:0-22413 GCA_933822405.4 Cylindrotheca closterium | reverse complement strand
AATATTTCACCGGCAATCGAATGCCCATAGAGTAGCATCCTAACGATTAATGTCTCCGTTATTATTATTATTATTGGCTCCTCCAAATCTGGAATGCCAAGTGATTGCCCATTGTATTCAAGAACCTGACAGATCTTCGTTTAATATCCCCATCACACAACTCATCAATCTAGTTCATGAATTATGTACCAACCAAATCCAAAGTATAGTTCATTCTTGGACTTTTCATCACTAATCCATGTAAATTTTCAATGTATCCAACACCTTGTAGTGGTTTCACAATTGTCATGGATGAAGTACTGGAAACGTTTTCTCAACAATGTTGTAGTGTTTGAGCTGAAAGCTCAACAATCTCATCTGATAACGTGGAAAAGCGAGTGATTCTCAGCTCATTGGCAATATAGAAGGGATTCGAAGCTCTCGCAATTTGATTGTTGCCTCATTCTGATCGTCGAATGCTGGCTTGAATTGTTGCTTGGAAGTTTGGCAGCAAGTTTTGGGTTGGCATGGGCATTTTGGAAATTTCTTGTACATCCAATCTTCACACATCCACTCCATTTGGGCGACTTGTTTGATTCCTTCTTGGCTTGTATTGGTGCAATTTGGAGCTTGCAGAGGTCGTTGTTGACGACCAATGGTCATCGCTCGAACGTGCAGGATTTTTGGCGAGGCATGGAATTTTGGTCATTTTGGTTTTTAAAAAAATTGGCACAGTCGGCCAGAGCAGAGTCATCATGATTGCCAACAGTATTCTAGGACAACCTAGCCGATAACTATGAGAATATATTCAAAGCTGCGTTGGTTAATTCTTCTTTTATCATAGTCATCTCATCACTTGAAGTTGCACTTTGGGGGATATCCTCATATGGGGATACCTGACCCCCGATCGGTTAAAATTATTTAGCTTTCAAAAAAGTATCTAAACGGACAGATTTCGGGCGTGTGTTTGACGTTGTGGTGCGTCTGTACTGTACAGTAGGTACTCGTACCCGTACTGTATGTACGTGTACGACCTACTAACTCATCAAGTGCGCATGGTTTGACTCAGTGGACCACAGTTCTCGGTTGTGGTTCTTTTTTCACCTATCACGGACCACATACAAGTTTACCTCACTCAGCAAGAAAGCAATGTTTACGAGTTGCGTCGCGCTGAACCTTCGCCGATATGGCTCTCTGAAGAGGTTGATATGGAAAACGAAAAATCCCCTGGCAGAATATCGTGCATTTGCGTCAGCTAGTAACTGCTGGATGGAAACGGCTGCCACAGCACCATTTGATTCTGGCGCTTCGAACGTTTGGGGAAATAGTAACATGCAGAACTGCAGTACTTTGGATAATCTATGGGGCGATCAATGTTTAGAAGGGAATTCGGAAAGTATTTCTTTGCTTTCAGATTGCAACATACTATCAAATGTTGGATTGTTAAATGACGATGATGGCGGGTAATTTTATTTTCGGCGAAGATAGTGCAACTTGCAAGGATTGCCTGCATTGACTAGACTCAAGCAGTGTTATTTTCTATTTCTGCTTTTAAGAATTAAGACTCTTTGAGTGGACTCGATTCAGTCCCTAGTTTTGGAGTAGCAGCACACTTCAGACTAAGTGGAATTGAAACCTTTTTTTCTGTTGCTTTTCTTCGTAAATCAAACTAAGGAAATCGACTATGGACTATGGTTTTAGCAACACTAACTTTTCGTGGATGCATCTTTCAATTATATCTTGTTTTGAAATGGAAATTGAGCAGCACTCGGGTCAGAGTAGTCGGATAAAAAAACGTCGAGAATGCAGCCAACACATCATAAAATTGACAGACCACAGGAAGGTTCAGGAAGGTTAAGAAACGAAAAGGGGGACAAGGACGGAAGTATGCCTCGAAGGAAGCGTGGATTGGTGTCCAAGTTGCCCTTTCTAGTTCGACTCTTGTATGCCCTACCTTTGGCTCTTGTACTACTCGAGCGACTATTGGTTCCTCTTCAGTTGTCCCGTAGTCCTTCGCCTTCATACTTCAGTTTGGAAAAGTCAAAAGATAACGAAATACTGGATAATAAAAATATACCTGGGCTTACCGAAGTTACAAAAAACACAGGAGATTGGATGAGGTGTCCGTCGAAAACACGAATGGTCCAGAATCCCGTTGCCAAGCATCGTCAAGGATCAAAGAGTAAAATACCGATGGTAGGTGTCTTAGTTTTCTGCATTCTGATTTGTATCTTTGGAGATATCTCAACCAAAAACTCGAAGTTTATTCATCAGACAGGGGAGACAAAGTGCTTAGCCCCAACCCTCTACGACACGAGTAGAGCCTGGCGGAAGTCAGTTGGAAATGCCCACGAATACTGGTTCCACGATATTCGTGCTGTCAACCGCTTGCTCAACCTTGGTTACCCTGAATTCCCCTTACTTCGGAACGTCTTGAGGTGCGTTTGTATGTCAACAATTACATACCTCTTGTCAACTAGTCCAAGTAATATGTTTTTGTTGATAGGCGTTGCATAAAGGGATTTGGAAAAATTTCGCTGTGGAAGTATCTCGTACTCTACTCGTATGGTGGCGTTTTCGCAGCACTAGGATCTGTTCCAGAACAAACTAATTTTGACAAGTCTATGCTTGCAGATGAAGATGCGATATTTTTTGTTGGAAGCGATCACAGCTCATTGATGCCCGACTTTATGGCAGGTAATGTTGTGCCCATTGATGAAAAAGGCATCTCCTCTATCTTTCCTCACATTGGTTCGTTTTTCATACTTCTGAAAATTAGTTTCTCCCAGGCATCCATTGGTGTACTACATAATTCACCACTACCTTCTTGGTGTCTTAATGACAACAAACACAGGTGAAGCCGATCTCTATCGCAACATCGATCTACATGCAATGAATGCAGCAATAGCTGATTTCATTGGGGACGCAGGAATGAACTCAAGTGAGCTTGAGATGGGGAAGACACTGCTGGGGACGGACGATAGAACCATCATGCTTCTGGATCACAAAGCGGATACTGGAGGCATTTTCAAAAGCGCAGGTGAAAAACACGTGTCAAGCATGCTAGTGTTGGGATCGAAAAGTTCGTCAAAAAGCCATCAACCGAATTGGAATGAATCTTGCATGTCAGAAATACTCTCAGACCTTGGATGACGAGAGATGAAGCGTGAATTACTCGAATGTGTTCAATAGCAGTGTGGTGGACTCACTATCTGAAAACCTTTCTCGGCAATTTAAGGTATGAAAGGGAAAGAACGCGATGTGGCCTGTTCTACTCATACGGAGACGAGAAGCGGATCGGAAATGAGATGGCAGTGCCGAAGGGAACAGGCTCGCTTTTTCGAAAATGTTATCGCTTATTGGAACTAGAGACTTTAAAGATGCGACAACCATTGTCAGAAGAACAAGTTGCAAACACCAAAGTCCCTGAGTCGTCTCGACATGGTCGCCATGCGATCTTCTTCACTGTTGATGCATGGCACTGTTGGTGCGGGATTGAATGCAGAAACTCCGGGAAAAGTTCACTCCCACGTCCTTTAATGATTGGCACTCTCCAGAGCTCCATTAATCCGTTTTCGAGTCCAAGCGCCAAAAGTGCGTTCCCATTTAGCTGGCAAGGTGCAAATGCAACAGTAGTCACAGATTCTGGTTTGTCGGTAGCAGTACTAAGTGTGGTTGGATTGAATTGGAAGACTTTTTCCATGGTTTTATGCCCAGATTCCGAAGTACAAATGTTCCAAATCTTAACGCTGCCATCTCGTGAACATGATGCAAACGTGGAAGAGTCGTATGGGCAGAAATGAGCTCCCCAAACAATACGTTTATGAGATGAGTCAACTGCAGCACAAAGGTGAAAGAGACCCTGCGATCCAGACTCCTGTGACTCTTGGCTACGTTTTCCCCACAAACAAAGCCTGCGATCCTTTCCTGAGGAAACCAAGTACCGACCATCTGGGGAGAAACATAAAGCAACCACTGTTGATTTGTGACCACCGGCAAGCACTTGAAGACACCGGTTTTCCTTCACGTCCCAAATTCGAACACAAGCTGTCTCGACATCTCTTGCCTTTGCTGAAGATGCAACAAGGACATCTGAGTACACGGGACTATCGTTGACTTTACAGCTCCGCGCTTCCAGCGTCGATGTCAAGCGAGCCACTTCTGATGTGTGACCGTAGAGCTTTGCAACCTCAGGCCATAGTGAAACAGATCCCAGGTCTCTTTCTAGGGGTAACTTAGATCCCGATTTGGAAAAACCTATGGAAGTATCTTCTTCTGCGCCGTCGGCGGCAGTGGCCTTGTTACTCAACCCCAATGATGGAATAAAGGCACGCTCTACTCTATTAGCAGTATCCTCCTCATTGCTACTGTCCGGTGAAACCATGTCAAGACACTTGACGAAGCCAGCAGTTGCGTCAAATACTCTAATTTCCTTTTCATCCGCGCCACTGATGAGCAAATGCCTGTGATCCGCTGTTGAAAGGGACGCAACTGCGTTGATACCGTAACCATGGACCTGCGGCCTCGCAATTTCTATCCACGCATCCCCAAGATCAGCTTGGCTAGGCGCCCATATTCTGCATGTTTGATCATTGCTTACTGTAATGAGGTAGGATCCGAATTCAGCTTCCCAACACAGGTCTGTTATGCCGTCAAAATGCCCAGTCACGCACGTCATTGCTTTCCAAGGAACCAAGGAAGCACGTTCTTCAACCGACAGCGTTCCATCCATTACAGACTCACCTTGGCTTAAGTCTGGTGAGAAAATGTGAAGCGCTCCTCCGTATCCATGCCCAAGCAACCAACTACCATTTGTGGGCTCAATCTGAGTATTCAAGAAGCCAAGCAAAGAAGAGCCAACTGACCCACCAAGAATCCCACCAGCACTTCCGACCCTCGATATTGGTGTCCAGATCCCAGATTCGTGTTCTCCCCACACTAGCATAGTCCTGTCCATGCTGCTTGAAATGAGAATCAGATCTCGGCCATATATGGACTGCGGGCATGGGTGCCACGTAACAGATGTGACCGGTTCTTCGTGTCCAATTAGCAATGCTTCCAGATAAACTAAAGTTGCACGAGTGTCGTGAAATATTTCCAATCTGGACTCCCCTTCCCCTAAGCCCCATGATTCTTCTACACGAGATTCATCGTCGCTCAATTTTCCGTCAAGATCGTTCGGTTCGATAGCCGCTCTTTCATTATACTTCGCTTCAAACTTCCAGAGACGGATGCGCGCATCTTGACTCCCACTCGCTAAGTAGTCTAGTGCGGTTGTACGAGACCAGTCGAAGCAGGAAATCCAATCTTCATGGCCAGCTAAGGAGCCACAATAAGTTGGACGGTCCTGGCCTCCGCAACGATAGATATGTATCTTGTTGTGACGCGGAGCTGCAGTTCCAATCAGTAATAAAGTCGTTTTTGATTGAAGAGTTTGAAATCTGACAACATTTGTCGGGAGCTGGATCAAGGAAAAGGTTGATGATGAAAAAGGGTTATCTCCAAAGCTGTGATAATCGGCACCACCGGACGAACATGAAACAGCGATGACACCAATTCCATCTTCCAACAAGATTCCACCAACATCAGTTATCGACCGACCATACTCTTTGTCACAATCATTTACAAGAATTCTTTCTTTCCAAATGTTCCCAGATCTGATCCACGACGTGAGTGTACCATCAGAGAATCCACACAAAAGAACTGTGCGATCATTCACTGCACCATCCAGTTTCGGCGTGTCTACGAGGGAGACACAAGTGATTTCACGCCGCGCTGTGACAGTTGAAACCGCGTTTGAACTCGTTATAGACGCTTTTGTGCTTGTTCGAAGGGTCTCATAAACAGTCCAAATGGTTTCTTTGCTGTCATTTTTGCCCAGTTGAATGGTAGCAGGCCGCACAATATTCAGTATTGAGTCTGAAGAATAAACAATTTCACACTGTTTCGCTGGTGATTTGGACAATGATTCTATGGAGGGTATCAATATCACTCCTTTCGATGAAGATGAAGCTGATGCTCCATGGTGTAGCATTTGGCAAGATAATTCGTTACTGCCCATCATTTCTATCGCTATTGTGTACACTGCACTTCGAAAGAAGAGATTGATTCAAACTTGTATTGTTCAGTTACTATTTTCGTTGATCGTTACCATTATTTTGGGAAGTACGTGGTCTGTCCTCCGTACGTGTAGTTTTGTAGTCTGAAAGAATCTGGACCGTGTGGCAAATCCGGGCATTTAGCGAAACCGAAACCGCCAAACCCGACTATAGGTTGTGAAACGCGCGCTAATTACTGATGACACGGTAAAACTGAAAACTGTTTTCACACGGGGATATCCAGGAAATCCCGGGGAAAAAAAGGGAACTTTTAGGGAACTTTTAGGGAACTTTTAGGGAACTTTTAGGGGAACTTTTAGGAACCTTGAGAGATTTTTTTACGGAACTTTTGGGAGATTAATTGAGACTCCCCAAATGCTATCCCTGCTTTCCCATCTTGCACAGAAACTGTTACTTTTCAAATTGTGAATTATGCCATTGGCATCGGTTTTGGACAATCCAATGCTATCAACAAGGTCAACAATGAATACTGGAGCGATTGATAATGCTGGACAATAGTAGTTCAAGGATTGGAGAACCAGCGATGCGAAAAAAGAGCCTATCAAGGACAGTGCTGGAGAGACACATCACCGAAAACATGGACCCAAACCATGTCTACTAGCAGATGGGCAATGGCGTACATTCGGCCAAAAAGTCTTGTTTAGAACAAGGTCTTTGTCTTCGCTCACTGGATGGTCACATCTATTATTCAAGAAACCGACAGCCCCAAAGTTCTCGAGTTCAAGATTTGGGCTAGAACTCGGCGGCAGGAGAACTTCAACGAGATTGAAACGTTTTGACACTATTGGAACTCGTTTTCGTTATACTATGGACAAGCATGAAGTCGTTTACACTGACTTTCTTGTTTTGATTCAATACGATATTGAGAATGGCCGTCCTTTGAATAGCGTCATCTACTATAGTGCAATTCTCTTTTATTTGTATACATAACTGCCTTTCACGCAAAATGTAACGTAGGATTTCTACACGCACGAAATAATGATCTGAATCATATTCAGGGGAGGAAAGGTTGCCCCTTTTAATTAACCACTCCTTCGAGTTGGTCGTCAAACGTCTTGCAGTCGCCCGCAACGCAAAATTTGTGGTGGGTCCGGGTACAGAGTGAGTCCTCTCGCTCGTTTACGTGCGACTACAGACGAGACCTATAGAGTGCAAGGGAGTGGACTTTCAACTTTAGCCATCCTCACGACAGTGCGCAAAACCAGTTAAATTCAATTTCAACGTACCGGTACAATGAAACTCCCTGCTGCTGTTTCTTGTTTAATCTTAATCACAAAGTCAAATAGCTTTTTGTTAGAGGTAAACGATCTCTCAAGGCAAAATGTGAAGTTGAACATGGTACGAAAAGAAGGTCCAGCTGGTAGCTTCTTTCATAAAGTCCCCGATGATGATGATAAGAAAGAAAGTGATGATAATCCTTCAATTGTTGACGACGAATTCTCAGAATTATTGAGGAAAAGAAAGAAACCTTCGCGGGCATCGAAGCCGTCAACAATCAATGGCATTCCGACGGCTCAGGCTACGGGGTTTGGGAAGGCGAAACCAGGCAAGCAACGGCCGTCAAAACCCTACACTGCTGTTGGTCCGAGTGGGATTGAGAAGCGAGGGATCCCAAACTCGGTAAGTCACCCTGAGACAGACGATCAGGGCTATACCCTATACACCGACGAAAAAACCGGGAAAAAGTCTCGAGTCTTCGAGGCTCTTTTGCATTATCCGTCAGACTTCACTTTAAAAATTGTTGGGGCAAACGAGGGATCTTTCGTTAGCGAAATTGTAGCTCTTGTGGCGGAAGCTTGCGAAACAGAACCTGCTAAAATCGCGCACACCGCAAGATCGATAGGAAAATGGACAAGCGTTACTTGTACTTGCCCTGTACAAAGTGCAGAGATGGTATATGCCATGTATGAAGCTGTTGATCGCGACCCTAGAGTCAAGTTTAAATTTTAGTCTCAGGTTATATTCATTTCATTGCTGGCCTTTTCTTTGAATGAGACAGCATATCATTGACCCTAGAGTCAAGTTTAAATTTAAGTCTCAGGTTATATTCATTTCATGGCTGGCTTTTTCTTTGAATGAGACAGCATACCATTGACCTTTCTCAAGAGAGACGGGAGCCAAATCTTGCCACCGAAACAAGTTGCACGGAATAGTTGAAACACAGCAAAGCAAGCCCACACTTGTTCAACATTACCTCCAATCACCTTGACCCTAACAAGGGCTGATGGCAACAAAGCTGTGCTTATTAGGTAGATTGAAGCGAGGTATTTGAGTTCTCGTTTGGCGAGCAAAATTCCCTCAGAAACTGCAACAGGGGCAGTCAAGAAGGCTCCTGCAAGCAAGTACTTGGCAAGTGGCTTCACTGCCTCTTGAACAGTTGCATCAGATGTCAATAAACCACCGCGGAAGGCAGGAACCATACCTGCTAAGGATGCAATCACGACTCCAACAGAAAAGCCGATTTTCAGTAACGAGTTTCCAACATCAAACGCAGCTTGATTCCATGGTTTCACAAGGCTATCTTTTGTCGAATCATAGCTTGGATCGATTTCTTTACGTTTGCTTATGTGATCAGCTACGGGAGCCAAATATCCTGGAATGAATGTCTGTGCTGTTTGACTGATAACTTCCATAAATGGACTTGCGAAGAAGAACAGAGAAAGGATGATTTGGTGAGAGGCAAGTGGCGTCGGTTGCCCAGGAATAGCAGCTGCCGCGTGTGTCATGAATCCAAACGCTGCAAGTTTGCCCATAATTAAAGTCAGGACAGGCGCCGCAAAGCCGAGGAACGTTTTGGCCGAGACAGTATCAGCTTTCGACTCTGGCTTTTTCCACAGTCCCAAAGATCGATCTCTGACAAGACGCTTCCTGGCGGGACCCAAGAGTGCAGCAGTAGCGGCCCACTGAAGGTCATTGAAACGCAATTTGGTGAGTTTGATACATTTCATGATTTGCTTGTGATTCGTCGTCTACAAGCCTACCTGCGCCAAAGTCGTCGCAATTGCAGCACCACGGAGACCCATGCCAAGTTTATTGACGAGCAAAAAATCGCCGACAACATTAACGGCGGTAGAATACACTATCGCTATGAGAGGTGTAACAGAATCTTTAGCGCCGAGGCAAGCGGCCTGGATAACGCCCGAGAGCAGAGATGTTGGCATCGACAGGGCTCTGATATTCACATAATCGACGGCTGAGTCCAAAAGGTCAGGACTGTTATCCGCTCCGTGACCTTTGTCGCGTATTAGTTTTCGAATTCTATTTGGATTGCCGCAACAAGCATCGAACTCACCAATATAGAGAGACAACAGAGGGCGAGCAAACGCGAGCAAAAACAGTAGCAGCCCGATCCCAGATCTGAGAGCAACTCGTGATGCTGTTCTAACCACACTCTCTGCTTTATCAGACTGCTCTCCTTGTTGTGCTCTTGCCGTCGAATAAATGTTGGTTGCAGCAACGTTAAGAAACGCAAACAAGTAGACTGATCCGTCTATGAATGTTGTAGCCGGCTTTTGGATTGTGGCATTCAACGTCACCGATTCCAAATAATGAGATAAGATTCATTAAAAATCTGAAAGCATGACTAAATGTGAAAACCTACCCCAAGTGCCGCCAGTTGTTGAGCAGAAGTAGCCTTGTCTCCCGATAGGCCTACAAAGGATGTGTCAATTAAACTCAGAAGTGGTTGCGCAACCCAGAGACCCAAACAAGGAAGAGCAAATTTACGATACGTGGAGAACGATGGAAGCTTTGGTGGTGGTTTGTTTATGTTTGCACCCCCTCGAGGAATCCCATCTGCAGTTGATTCAATTGCTTCCTTTTCTGAAAAGGGATTGTTGTTGTCAGCAGATTGTCGAGTGATTGATACAACTCTTTGGGGCAATGATCCCACGATTGATTTGGAGGGCGTAGCAAAAGCAGCAGTTGTTCCTGAAATGCCAATAGCAAACAGGACAAAGAGTGTTGACTTTGCTCTTGACGGCGACAGGTACATTTCAGTAGCTTGTGGGGTTTTTGTGGGGGCAGCTTCTCTTCTCTTTGTACCGGAACGCACCACAACGTGCAACGCACGCAATTTAAATGTCCGTTAATTGTTAAAAATGCTTTTTAAAAAAAAGGTAAGTGTCCGTTTCAATTTTAGCGCGGCTGTGGAAATCGGGCATGCCCCGTGCGTCAATTTGACGCAAAACGGGCACCGCGTCAAATTAACGCAAATCTGCATCAAATTAAAGCAATTTCGCGTCAAATTGACGCAGATTTTTGCGTCAAATTGACGCGCGACGCACGAAGCTGCGTCAAATTGACGCAAGTTGCATCAATCCCGCTTCAAACTCAAGAAATTGCGTCAATCCCGCGTCAAACAGATGCAGTTGCGCCAATCCCGCGTCAAACTCAAGGGAGGCCAGAAACACAATGTTATAAGAGCACAGTACAGGCTCTGACGTCAGCTACTTCATTATGCTATGGGCTACAGTTCTGGATTCGTTTCTCAGAAGTACTTGGCTTCATATCCCAAAATTTCACAGTTCCAAGCTCGGCTAAACCAATTTGGATTGATACCAGCAGGAGGACAGCACCTATCGCAAGCGTATGCTTATCATAGTTATGGATCCAAATACCTTGCAATGATTGGAACTTTTTCATCTTACAAAAAACACATACTAGCTCGTTCTTTGGTGTTCAACAAGAATTCTGGATGCAATAAATTCCTAAACAATTGAGACAAGGAGAGCAGAAAGATCCTCCTGAAAGGACGAATGGGAGACATTGCCAGATCCCTGGCCAAGTATGCCTATGAAAGAAAGATCAGTCCCAATATTGCCAAATCCGTTCTCAAATATGTTCTCTACAAGATTTTTGAGCAGTACTATATCTGGGGGATTCCTTTGATGAGCAAGACAGTGGTATCTGTTGGTTACTAATTTCATCAAGGGCTTCAAACTCATTGATAAGGTCGTTGTGTCTTGCTTGAACAATAGCATCATCGCCATTATGTGCCCAAGCTTTGTCGATTTCCATCAGTTCCATTGATCAAGAAATGGGCAACTCTCATTGGAATGAGAGTGGGAACTCAAACTCTCATTCATTCACATACTCCAATCTTTTTTGAAACTGATACCAGTAAGCGGGTTTAGTCCCGCGTCGAAGACACGCAACCCCGCGTTAAATTGACGCAACCCGCGTCAGTTGGCGTTAAACTTACGCAACTCTGCGTCAAACTAACGCGCGTCAAAAGAAACATCCCGCGTCAAAGTCGAAGAGCATTTCAACGGACACATAAAAAATATTTAGCTTAAAAAACAAATTCTCAAACCAATCCAAACGGACAGATTTCGGGCGCACAAATTTGCTCACGATTCAAAGTGGCTGTGCGAGCACTAACAAAACGGATATGGAATCTGGAATCCACGAATGTGTATTTCTATTTCTGAACCGTTCAGAAATGGAATTTCCATTTCTGAACCGTTCAGAAATAGAATTTCCATTTCTGAATCGGAATCTTGGACAGGGGGGGGGAATGAAATTGGGGGAGTGGTTGAGCCGACAGTCAGAAGTGAAAGATGAATATTGTACAATAGCTTTGCCCCTAGTACAGGAGCTTCTGTGGCTAGGTAGTCAGCTCCTGTATCGATATTGATCTATCGAATACCATAGTAACCCATGCATCAGTATTACGATTTTATTGCTATTTTGTTAGTTCATAGTGCTATCCGCCATCAGTTCGTAGTTTTTTGTTCGGATTGTGAGTGAAATCAGATCTGAACTGGAAGAGAAGGCTTCTTCGGAAATTTCAATTCTCATGGTCAAAGAACTAGAGATAGGTTATATTTGGGGAAGACTTGGGGTAGATGTTTCTGAATCGGAAGCTGGTTTCTGAATGGTTCAGGAACGGCCGTGAAATAGAAATTTAGCATACAATTCTTAAGAGTAAATGTTGATTTTCCCGGCCGTCCCAGAAATGGTAGTTCTATTTCTGAACCGTTCAGAAACAGGATCTCTATTTCTGAATCGGAAGCTAGTGTGGCAACAAAGGCTACATATGGACTCGACTTGCGATCATTGCTCCGTTGGCCAGCGCCGGATATAAACTGGCGAGTGTTTGCTTGCGAGGTCTATTGTTGCAAATGTCATCGCTAGAATTTAACGGCTGGACAAGCAGTTCAAGCGGGAATCGACAGAAGATCCCGCTGAAATCCGTGACACCGCCTGTCCGCATGTCACCTATTTCAAAAAGTTACCCCGTCTTGCAGAGACAGCCAAGATGTGGGACTCAAGTGTTTCACGGATCGTCATCCAAGGTTGACACCTCGCATCGCATCTCGCATCTTCGCCAAGCAAGAGAAAAGCGAAGAACGGTTTCTCCAAAAATCTTCAGTTCGGTATCGTGGTATTAGCCAAACAACGGTAGCAACAAACGAGCAGGAAAACCGCAAACCCGATAGGAACAGCAACATACAGTAAGCAGCAGCAATAACAGCGACAAAAAGCGCAACAGCAACAATATAAAATCTCTTCTCGTTGAAACAGGAAAAAGAAATGTTCTCTCGACTCAGCACCAACCTTACCCGCCGTGTGGCATTGACTGCACGATATGGTTGCCGATCTATCACCACACATTCTCAGCTTCCTGAAGAGCACAAAATGATCTATGACATGTGCCGAAAGTTTGCTGATGAAGAACTTGCTCCCAACGCAGGAGAATGGGATAAGAAGCACGAGTTCCCAACAGATGCGATTGCTCAACTCGCAGAACTCGGATTGATGGGAATCAATGTGCCTGAATCAATGGGAGGTGTAGGATTGGATGCCTTAAGGTAGGCTCTTTGCATGTCATAGTGGTTCGCGTTTGCATCTCCATAAACAGCACTGACATGATTTCTTCGCTATCGGACGTTTTTAGTTATGCCATTGTAATGGAAGAGATCTCCCGTGGTTGCGCAAGTACTGGCGTCATCTGCTCGGCCCACAATAGCCTGTATTTGTATCCAGTTGTAGAGTTTGGGACTCCAGAGCAGCATGAGAAATGGGTGACTCCCTTTGCCGGTGGATCTGAATCACTTCAGATTGGTTGTTTTGGATTGTCAGAGCCGGGCAATGGTAGCGATGCTGGTGCCGCAACGACAACTGCCACTAGAGATGGAGACGACTGGATTATCAATGGAACAAAGGCTTGGATTACGAATGCCTACGAAGCTAGCGCGGCAGTTGTTTTCGCCACCACTGACAAGAGTCTCAAGTAAGTCCTCGTTTTCTTCCAACTCGTAGCTCTGTCTTCATTATCTAATATCAGATTTGCTTGCAACAGACACAAAGGAATCTCTGCGTTCATTGTCCCCAACGATGCAGAGGGCTTTAGCTTGGGTGCCAAAGAGGACAAACTTGGAATCCGTGCGTCGTCAACTGCAAACTTGATCATGGAAAATGTTCGAATCTCAGGAGATAATCTCCTTGGTGAAGAAGGCCAAGGTTTCAAGATCGCCATGCAAACACTCGACGGTGGTAGAATTGGAGTCGCTGGACAAGGTTTGGGAATCGCATCGGCAGCTATCGACTGTGCAGTGAACTATGCACTTGAGCGCACCGCTTTTGGCAAACCCATTGCCAACTTTCAGATGATTCAGCACAAGATCAGCGAAATGGTCCTAGCTAGAGATTCTGCCCGTCTGTTGACATGGAGAGCAGCTCAAATGAAAGACGCCGGCGAAAACTACACGAGAGAGGCTGCGATGGCGAAGCTAGCAGCCAGTGAAGCTGCTACCATGTGTGCTCATCAGTCGATTCAAATCCTGGGTGGTATGGGTTACGTCACAGAAATGCCTGCAGAGCGTCATTATCGAGATGCAAGAATTACAGAAATCTATGAGGGAACGTCCGAGGTCCAGCATCTTGTTATCTCGAATGATGTCTTGAAGGAGTACAAATCGAGTTATTGAGCTCGAATAAAGGTTGGATAAATCTTGTAGTGTTTTATAGGATTCATTGAATGAGTTTTGCAGAGCGAAGGTCATTACCACATTGTACTTTCCATCACCTGGAATGTAAGCATAGCGGCAATCTAGATCCATCCATAGCGAATTTTTCATAACATTTATTCATTGAAATCTCGTAGTTATTGGAAAGATGGGGGTGACAAGACAGCTCCTTGGGGAAATGTAAGCATCAAGGTACAAGATGTTGCAGTTCTCTCATTTACGTTGCGAATTTGCTCTCGCGAGTACATAATTAGAAGACGAGATGCTTTGGAACCAGAAGCTTGTCTTGCCCACTCTTGAAAGAATCGTGGTACGACTTGCAACTTCAAATTCTTCTTCATTGACGAAGGGAACGCACACCAATGGGAATGGCTGTGAAGGTTGACAACTATACCGGTACATACTGTAAGTTTGAACTTCTCAGTTAAATCATTATCTAGCTGAATTCGCATGTTTATCACCTTAAAAGATAAAAAAAACCACTGACTAGCTGTATTTTTATGCTTGTCACCTGATACCTATTCATCCCCGCCGACTGTTTGTTGTGACTGCGGAGTCGAGCCTGGCGGAAGAATCGAGCGACCGACTGACTCAAATACGCGCTCGATTTCTGTTGCACAACGTGTAAAAGGATAGTTCCAGAATCCGTATGCTTGATTCTTGATAAGCTCGATGAATGTTACCAATAGACCCCAAGGATGGGGTCTGTGGAGGATCAATCTCTCTAAAAGTACCCTGGTGACTTGCTCCTTCACAGCAACATTCGTCGACTCACTGAACAGATACAACATTACACAGGAGAAATAGTGAGTGTGACTCGACGGATAGCGAAGCTGGTTTGCAATCGCGTTCAAACAGATATATCTTCCATGATCGTCTAACTCCATCAGCTTTTGCACCACATCCATCTCCGGTGTAGAAATGCGAGCCATCGAAATCTGAGCACTCTGTAGGCGCGCGAGAGCATGCATGCCTATGTACAAGACCAAAGAATTGACTTTCGGAGGGTCGACCTCTTTTGTGCCACTTTTGTACAGGATTGAAGGAAGCTCAGAAAGGAAGTTTCTATTTCTCTGGCTGTCTTTCAAGTATGCATCCAGATGGTTCCTAGATCCTTCAATCGGTCCAAGCACATTCGAGAGAACAACAGGACTTTGGGAAATTTCAGGCAGCAGGTCTATTTTCAAGTTTGGAGTGAATGGATCAGGCGGGAGCATTCCTTTTGGACTTGCTGAGAGGACCAGGTTTCTCAATTGTACGCAAGACTCGGGGATGACATTGCAGAGGGACAAATGATATGCAGCCAAGAATGAAGAAAAATCGTGGAGCAAAACCAACAATACTCGTAAAGTTCCCTCGTACAACTTTTTCACTGGTGGCGTCATTTCACCCCCCTTCGAGAGATGAGGTTCAAGGAACAAGAAGTAGTCGATAAGAAGTTGGTGAGCAGTGTTCCATCCTTTCTTGCCTTCGATTAAAAGGAGATTGGGAAGAAAGTGTCGATGTGAAATGAGCTCGAACCAGGAGAAAGCAAATCCTACAAAAAGGGGATCGTCAGCAATTGATAGGCAACTATGATACATAGCAGAGCAGCAAGTACATACCCGGAAGCGCCAATGGCTGGCAGACATGTAACGCAGCGCCAAAAACAGAAAGAACACCGAGTTTGATTGGCTCAAGGGCAGGATCTGGCGTGTTGATGTCAATCAAAAGATTGAGAAGCAGCCGGTACCAAGGTCGCTGATCCCAAACTCTCGAGCTGTTGTTTCTTGCAGCCTCTGCATCGAACATCATGCAACGGACAATCACACCCAAAATTTTGTTGAGCATATTCAAGCGCTGAGAATCGTTTCTTTCATTTCCCAGGTTTGGTTGCTTGAACAAGACGACCAATAGCTTACAGTACACATCCATAACAGTGTAATTGAGCACTCTTGCACCCTTTTCGCTGCTGGTCGCACTCTTCGTGACTGCCTCTACAACAAGAAGCACAGAAAGTCGAAGGAATCGTTCTGTTTGTTCTTCGACCTTCCCGATTCCACTCTGTTGTAAGTACTGAAGAAATTGAATATTGACTTTTTCGTTCCCAGCGGCCTCGCTGTACACACGAATCCAGTTGTCCAAAAGAGTTGTGACCTGTTGCTTTGCACTTGCGGGATCATTCCTAAGGAATCCTTGGGTTGTCTCGGCTACCTTCTTTGATGCTCCAGCCATGATCGCAAGTGATTCAGATGAAAGACTGCTGCTTTCATTCAACGAAACTGCAGCAGCTTTTCTTTGACTCTGGGACGCTTGCTTCGGACGGGCAGTTGATGCAATATCCCCGTTGCCTAACCCACGGGTTTCCTCGAGCATTCGAAGGATTGGCTTTCGGTATGTCTGCATGATTTGGGCGCTTGCTTGACTACGGCCTTCCGCAATTCGAGTCATCAGGTCCATCAACTTTGGAAAATCGGTTGGCATAGAAATTCTTTCCATAAATGCAGTCCTTATGAAGAGAAGAGAAAACTCGACCCAGATGTGGTTTCTGCCATTGTCTGCACGCGCAGCAAGGAAGCCATCTAGGTCATGAACAGCCAATAGGCGACTTCTAATGAGAAGTAGGAGTACAGTCCTGTGCAAGCGTCTCTGACCTTCAGAATTTGTTGGTGCGTAGGTTGCCCAAGTTCCAATATCTTTTCCAAGTTTTGGACAAGCTACGTTGATGTTTTCCAAGAGTGCAACGAGAGCTTCAAGACGCAACGGTTCGCTAAGGCTCAATTCGTATAACCGCTTGAAAATGCCCTGGGAAAACCCGAGCGCGGCTTCTTGTTCCCCAGCCGTGAGGTTCCTTGTCATCGCCCCTGTAGGGCTGAGGTTAGGGAGAATCTGCTTCACTGCTGCAAGGAGCTGGCGAATTTGATGATCAGGTGGCAACATGGGCAATTTCACCTCAGGAGCTCTAGGGCCAGCTGCAGCCAAAAGCGCGGTCACAGCACTATCTAGTTTCGCCGCAACTACAGATAATGCATCAATACCAAGTTGTGTTCCTGAACCTGATTTTTGACATGTACCACCTTCAGAATCTGATCCTAGATTTGGTCCAACAGCACCTGCCGCGACGCCTCCCGAGTTCCCGACTACTCCAGGAGCTGGATTTTGACGGACTGTGCGTTGGAAGCTGTCGTAGAGCTGGAAATGCTCCGCTCTGAGCCCTCCTGGTTTTGGGCGAAGTTGTTCTGGCAAAGCTGAAGGGTACCTTTGGCTGCCATTTCCAAATATTGACATGTCATAAAACGGTTGACCAGTTTGCTCACGATGTTTCCGCCTCGCATTCAAAGACTGTCCTAAATCTTCGTCGACGTCTCTTACAGCTTTCTCAGTTGCTGCTTTTTCAATTAACATACAGCCAAGTTCAAGATTATCGGTTGCGCAAATCTGGACACACTGCTCAATTACATTTTGCTCTTGTTCATTAAGCTTGTCCGCCCCCCCAGCATTGGATGTCAAAAGCTGTCTTAGGTGTGTTGAGACACTGGAACGCAAAGGCTCCCGGCAGGTTACAAGAGCCAGGCTACCAGCTAGGTTTGCCACCATGAATTGTCCGGCTTTCCGCATTTTGTTCTCATCGCTTTCCATGGCAAAATCCTTCGTCACAATTTCCTTCGTTGTGATACAAGCAATCGTCACACTACGTTCGACAACAGGCTGAATAATTTCCCTGATTGCACGATCCACAGCAACAGGTACCGACCTCTTCAACAAAGCGCTAGTCAAGGAAGATAGAGCAGAGCTGCCACCTTGTGATGACTGCTGCAGCAATTGCGATAGACTTGGATTCACTGTCACGTACGCTGCGAGGTTAGGAATAACTGTCTCTTGGTCATCTCCACTTCCCTTCGAATCGCCATTGGACCCTACGATAGACTTTCCGTCAGCAGCACCAAGAATGCCTACAGAGGAGGAATGGCTTGAAGACGACTGGCTTTTTGCTACCGACTTGATATTGAAGTCTGGGTTGCGCTCCTTGATAGGTGCAACTCTTTTCTTGAGTTCACCTGTCTTGAGAGGGATGTCCTCGAGTCGAATACCAAGATTCTTGCATAGGACCTCAACTTCAAATTTGATGTTCATCTTTAAGCCATCCACATTGTAAACAGAGCGGAATACACCGAGAAGACCCATGAGCCACGGATTCGGAGGTCTAAAGATCACCGAGTTCTTGGCACCTTCAAGAGTTTTTGCGAGAAACGGAGCAACAGCAATCAGCTTCCCAGTTTCATAACCCTGGAGTAACAGCTCTTTACAATCCAGCATTATTTGCAAGATAGGACGGTTTCTTGCCAAAGTAATTTGTCCAAGCCAAATACCAAGATTTTTTAAGTAGCTTCGCTCAGACGAAGAAGTCGTAATCTTTGGAGATCGGAGCAATTTGCCAATATTGTGGTAAACGCTTTCGATGATAGCTTCAACAAGTCCCTTTCCATAGTCCCCGAGTTGATCCAAAAAGCTCAGATACAAGGAATGAAAGTTGGCCTGGGTACTGATTCTTTTCACGACAAGGTATTGACCCAGCCAGCCAAAATGCTCGGGCTCCAGCATTTCCTTCAGCTCTTTAGCCTTGCTCTCAACATTGGCTGGTGCAAGATTGTTAACCAAAAACTGGACGCGATCAAGAACTGAAGTGGTTGGGCCTTCATGTTCATGCTCGTCGTCTCCTAACTCCGTGACTGCCCTGCCCAGTCTCGGTCCGAATTCTGCAATACGAGGCTTTGAATTCACTGCCAAAACAGACGAAGGTATATCAACACTCCCAGTGGAAGAATGCGAAGATCCAGCTTCACCAAGTGATTGGGTTCCATCTTGACTCGAGGCGAAGCTCGCCGTTGTTGATTGGTCTTTAGTCAAACTACTGGATCCAGCGGTAGCAGCACTAGTCGCAGGCGCGCTCCCTTGTGAAGCGGCCCTGTTCGGGCTTTCAAGCATTGCACTCTCGATCTCGGAGACAAGGTCAGCATAGCCTTCCTTTAGATGTGGAATCTGGACTATGTGCGAGCAGTACTGAGGCCACTCGTGAAGCCGTCCCTTGAATTGTTCCAATGCAAACATTCCAAACTGAAACATTTTCCCACTACTTGATGAAGTGCCAACAGGAGACGGGGGCTTCCTCAAAGCTTCCAGCACATATCGTAGAGCAATGCCAAGGGTGATGCTGCTGACAAGTTGTTCTTGAATCAAAGTCCCAAATAGAATTCCCGTGATGCGAAGTTCTTTTTCTGGATATTTGGAAAAGAACCTGTATTCATCAAACAAGTTGTGTACCATGCACGCAAAAATTTCATTCTCTTTCGCATTCCCTGACATTTTGAATCTCTTTAGCATCTCAACAACTTCACCAATGCTTTGCTCCGAAGTGTATATCTTTTGAAAGTAGGCAGTTGCCATTTCTTCGACATCATCCGAAGCCCCGGGAGAAGGAGAAGCACCTCTGGAATTGGTTCCATTTGAAGAAGAATTTTGAGCTGGTAGCATGCTTCGAAGAGTTGGATGTGCCGTTAAACACGCATCAGCAACAGCTTTCAAGTTGTCCCCGAGGGAAGTTCCTGATGCCGGCGATCCTTCAGCCGTAGGATATGGCTGTGCAAGAATCGAGGCGTCAAGAGCTTGCAATATTTGCAGCGACATGGCAATATTCTCCAGGCTCACGAGCGGGCTGCCATCGCCATCTGCTGTTCTATGCGCTGCAGAACCGTGCGTCTTCGCAATGTAGCCCAAAATTGCAGCGGCAAACACACCTGCAGCTGCTTTTTGGGTCAGTTTCTCAACAAGCCACGGCTTCAACTGTAGATAGTCATTGTCTGCCATCACAAAAGCTATCGCGATACTGAATTCAGCATCCTTACTTCCATCAAGAAGAGACTTCACTGCGTCTGCTGGTGACGGTAGTAATCGAGCGATGTTGATTATATGCATCAGTGTAGCCAGCGATACCTGGGGCCGTTCTGACGCCGTACTCCTCCAGGCTTCAAAACAGGCAACAGTTACTGTAATGGGAGAAATCGCATAGAGGCGGCGCAATGCACCGGGCGCATTCTGGACCCGGTGACGCGCATTTGGGCGAAAGAACAAAGGAATGAGTTCACGCATAATCTCAGTCTTGATTTGCATTCCAGCGTTTGTCCAGCTCTCCCTTCCTGATTGAGCGGGAGTATTTGCGACGAGAAGTTGAAGCCTAACAAGAGAGCAAAGCAAAACTTCCGGACAACTGAGAAGACCCTTTACAAAAAGATCTCTGACCCTGCGATAAAGCGTTGGAATATCTGACAAAAACAAAAGTCTTCGAAGTACGTCCATTGATGCGAAGCACCTTGGATCCATGCCAGTACACCCAGGCGACGCAGTTGCAGCATCTTCTGTCTCAGCTTCATTCAATGGACAAACGTATGCATTTTGAGAAACCGCCATTGTCTCGATGAGCGACAATTGGCTATCCGAATTTCTCCATTGTGAAGTAAATGCTGTAAGAGGAGGGGTGCGTTTTGAGCCTGCTCTGTAAAGCTCTATCAATGACCGAAATTGCTCAGCATCGTTGATAACGAATCCAGGGAAATCCCAGCATGAAGCAACTGCACTCCAGTCCAAAGATGCATAGTCTTGTTCCAGCACTTGTGCAACCGAAACAATATTCCAGCCGTCGTTTCCTGCTTCACCCCCTCTCCCTGGTATCAAGCTTCCCAATAGCCCCGATGACACCCCCATGAGTGTGGATCCATCTGCATCTCTGCCTTTATCCGAAAAAAAGAAAATGATACGTGCGATCGCTGGTTCGTTTAGCTTTGTGAGTCCAGAGGTTATCTCCGTAAGCGTATCTCTAAATGTTCTGGCATTTCGAGTACATGCAGGTCCAATATCATGTAATATTTTGGCAATGCTCGAAGATGAATCTGGACCATTCGAGGGAGCAACACTACTTCCGATAGCAGGAGATATCGCTCCGATTGAATCGAGTTGCCGGTTTGAATCCATCTTTTTCTCCTCTTCCGGTGTTTTGAGTTTGCGAACGACGATCGATGTATCTATATTGTTTTTCTTAAAAGCCTGAATCAACAAAACTACGGTATGAGAACATGGAGCAATAGATGTGGTAACAGAGCGGACAGCCAACTTACGGTATGGGTTTGCAATATGAGGATAACGTTGTTTACAAGATCTTCGTCCCAGTCGACCGGTCCCTTGCTTGTTGCAAAATCGATTGACTCAAGGAGATTGAAAGCTGCTTTCGAAGACGATGAATGACTTTTGTCTAATTGGATCGTTTTGACCTGTATTGGCGGAAAGTGCATTAGTTTTTCATTTCACTGTGATTTCGATTGATGTGGATTTTTCATTTCACACATCATGGACAGACGTTAGAATACAAAAACTCACCAATTCCCTAGTCCACTCGAATAAGACTTTCGCAGGAGAAATACCACCTTGTGGTCCTCTTTGGTAAACGTGGACGAGAAGAGCCCCCGCTCGGGCCCTCCCTTCTGAAATCCTTTCGCTGGCCGAATCCGCTGATTGATTGAGCTTTGAAGCCTCTGTTTTTAGTTTTATTTCACTGTTGTTTTGTTGTTGAATCTGTCTCTGTCCCGCGCTCATTGGCCATGTTGACCGACCGAATATATTTTGTGCTGAGGATTGCCAGGCAGGAGGGGAGGAAATCAAATTCTACGAGAAAGCAGTATGACGATTCTGCGACACTCAACGTACGAGAACCTGAGTAGACTAGGACATGAGAATTCTTCGTACTACTATCCACGTCGAAATGTGCAGAGGTGAGTGGGCGAGCGGCCAGACGTAATGTTTTTGAGATTTACTGTACACTGTACCGGTATTGTACCTGGTACGTACCCGTACCATCAGGCCCATCCGGCAAAATGCTTTGCGCGGAACTCGCGCGATCTCAGTCGAGCAAGCAGTCCGCGCATGTCAATTCGGAATCTGGAATCTTGATATCGGATATTTTCGATCCCGCAAACAATCCCGCATAAAGAATTTTTAAGAATTTTAAGAATTTTCAACAATTTTCAACAATTTTCAACAATTTTTCCCTTTTTCCATCAGCTTTCCCCCGTTTTCTAGCCAAAGAAAAGTTTGAGAAATTCAACACTTTTCGAAATACACCCAAAGAAAAACACATATCAAGAAGGTTGCGTCCGTGTTCGAAGACCCAGAAGCGAAGTGGGGAAACAGCAAGGTCAAGGTGCTCCTGCAAATCGGATTTGGAATTTTAATTGCAGTCTTGTTTCCTTGCGCCCCCTTTTAGGGTTTTGTAAGGTTTTTTCCCAATTTAAAGAATTCTTAAGAACTCCCCCCCC